>OX401406.1:32500-135954 GCA_947846245.1 Cerastoderma edule | reverse complement strand
AATATCCATACATGTAGTTAATGGACAATATCCATACATGTAATTAATGGACAATATTCATACATGTAGTTAATGGAAAAGATCCATACATGTAGTTAATGGACCATATCTATACATGTTATTAATCGACAATATTCATACATGTAGTTAATGGACAATATCCATACATGTAGTTAATGGACAATATCCATACATGTAGTTAATGGACAATATCCATACATGTAGTTAATTGACAATATCCATACATGTAGTTAATGGACAATATCCATACATGTAGTTAATGGACAATATCCATACATGTAGTTAATGGACAATATCCATACATGTAGTTAATGGACAATATCCATACATGTAGTTAATGGACAGGATAAATACATGTAGTTAATGGACAATATCCATACATGTAGTTAATGGACAATATCCATACATGTAGTTAATGGACAATATCCCTATAGTAGTTAATAGACAGGATCAATACATGTAGTTAATGGACAAGATCCATACATGTAGTTAATCGACAATATCCATACATGTAGTTAATGGACAATATCCATACATGTAGTTAATGGACAATATCCATACATGTAGTTAATGGACAATATCCATACATGTAGTTAATGGACAGTATCCATACATGTAGTTAATGGACAATATCCATGCATGTAGTTAATGGACAATATCCATACATGTAGTTAATGGACAATATCCATACATGTAGTTAATGGACAATATCCATACATGTAGTTAATGGACAATATCCATACATGTAATTAATGGACAATATCCATACATGTAGTTAATGGACAAGATCCATACATGTAGTTAATGGACAATATCCATACATGTAGTTAACGGACAAGATCCATGCATGTAGTTAATGGACAAGATCCATACATGTAGTTAATGGACAATATCCATACATGTAGTTAATGGACAATATTCATACATGTAGTTAATGGACAATATCTATACATGTAGTTAATGGACAATATCCATACATGTAGTTAATGGACAATATCCATACATGTAGTTAATGGACAAGATCCATACATGTAGTTAATGGACAAGATCCATACATGTAGTTAATGGACAATATCCATACATGTAGTTAATGGACAATATCCATACATGTAGTTAATGGACAATATCCATACATGTAGTTAATGGACAAGATCCATACATGTAGTTAATGGACAATATCCATACATGTAGTTAATGGACACTATCCTTACATGTAGTTAATGGACAATATCTATACATGTAGTTAATGGACAATATCCATACATGTAGTTAATGGACAATATCCATACATGTAGTTAATGGACAAGATCCATATATGAAGTTAATGGACAATATCCATACATGCAGTTAATGGACAATATCCAAGCATGAAGTTAATGACAATATCCATACATGAAGTTAATGGACAATGTCCATACATGAAGTTAATGGACACATCCATACATGAAGCTACTTAATAAGATCCATACAATGGAAGTTAATGGACAATATCCATGCCATGAAGTTAATGGACAATATCCACATGTAATTAATGGACAATATCCATACATGTAGTTAATGGACAATATCCATACATGTAGTTAATGGACAATATCCATACATGTAGTTAATGGACAATATCCATGCATGTAGTTAATGGACAATATCTATACATGTAATTAATGGACATACATGGAGTTAATGGACAATATCCATACATGTAGTTAATGGACAATATCCATACATGTAGTTAATGGACAATATCCATACATGTAGTTAATGGACAATATCCATACATGTAGTTCAATACATGGACAAGATCAATACATGTAGTTTATAGACAAGATCAATACATGTAGTTAATGGACAACATCCATACATGTAGTTAATGGACAGATCAATACATGTAGTTAATGCACAATATCCATACATGTAGTTAATGGACAATATCCATACATGTAGTTAATGGACAATATCAATACATGTAGTTAATGGACAATATCCATACATGTAGTTAATGGACAATATCCATACATGTAGTTAATGGACACTATCCATACATGTAGTTAATGGACAATATCCATATCATACATGTAGTTAATGGACAATATCCATACATGTAGTTAATGGACAAGATCCATACATGTAGTTAATGGACAATATCCATACATGTAGTTAATGGACACTATCCTTACATGTAGTTAATGGACAATATCTACATGTAGTTAATGGACAATATCCATACATGTAGTTAATGGACAATATCCATACATGTAGTTAATGGACAATATCCATACATGTAGTTAATGGACAATATCCATACATGTAGTTAATGGACAATATCCATACATGTAGTTAATGGACAATATCCATACATGTAGTTAATGGACAATATACAATACATACATGTAGTAATGGACAAGATCCATGTACATGTAGTTAACGGACAATATCCATACACAATATCCATACATGTAGTTAATGGACAATATCCATACATGTAGTTAATGGACAATATCCATACATGTAGTTAATGGACAATATCCATACATGTAATTAATGGACAATATCCATACATGTAGTTAATGGACAAGATTCATACATGTAGTTAATGGACCATATCTATACATGTAATTAATGGACAATATTCATATATGTAGTTAATGGACAAGATCCATAAATGTAGTTAATGGACAATATCCATACATGTAGTTAATGGACAATATCTATACATGCTATTAATCGACAATATTCATACATGTAGTTAATGAACAATATCCATACATGTAGTTAATGGACAATATCCATACATGTAGTTAATGGACAATATCCATACATGTAGTTAATGGACAATATCCATACATGTAGTTAATGGACAATATCCATAAATGTAGTTAATGGACAATATCCATACATGTAGTTAATGGACAATATCCATGCATGTAGTTAATGGACAATATCCATGCATGTAGTTAATGGACAATATCCATGCATGTAGTTAATGGACAATATCCATGCATGTAGTTAATGGACAAGATCCATACATGTAGTTAATGGACAATATCCATACATGTAGTTAATGGACAATATCCATACATGTAATTAATGGACAATATCCATACATGTAGTTAATCGACAGGATCAATACATGTAGTTAATGGACAATATCCATGCATGTAGTTAATGGACAATATCCATACATGTAGTTAATCGACAATATCCATACATGTAGTTAATGGACAATATCCATGCATGTAATTAATGGACAAGATCCATACATGTAGTTAATGGACAAGATTCATACATGTAGTTAATGGACAAGATCCATACATGTAGTTAATGGACAATATCCATACATGTAGTTAATGGACAATATCCATACATGTAGTTAATGGACAATATCCCTATTGTAGTTAATGGACAAGGGCCATCCATGTAGTTAATATGTCAATCATGGTCAGCGTACTGTCGTTTGAGACCTAATGGTTCAGTTTCACCACATTATGACTACAAGGTGTTACATACACATACCAATCTGAGTTTCACAATTGTCCCCAGTATATCCGGCTAGACATGTACATTCATATCGGACAGTTCCATTCGCTCTGCATGCTCCGTTATTTTGACACGGATTCGGGGTGCATAACGTCACTTCCTGTCTACATCTGAAATCGACAAAACCAAGCATGTATCGAATGGACGTTGGTAAAGATGCTTCTATATATACCAGAACATTTGAAAGACAAAACTAAATGTTGTTGAAACAATACAGTTTATGCATTGTTTTACGATATACATTTAAAAGAAGAAATTGGAAGCATAACTAATACATAGTCCGTCAAATATATCTAATTAGGTTCCAATCTGTTTCACTAAATTGTTTGTAATGTATATAATGGTGATTATTTATTGAATACTATATGTTTATACTAATTAGGTACAGTCCATATGATGTTAGACACGTACATTTAGTCACTTATTCTAACCTATAGATGGCTAATTCCTACACCTTTGAGTAGGTTGTCGACAAAAAGTAGGATATAGACAACAAACAACATTTATTTCGAGTAAATATAGCATGTTCGATAAAAATCACCCACGCTAGTCCGTCAGGAAAAGAAATGTTCAGCAGGACTACAAAGACCTGATTGGCATTGTTAAGTTTGATCAAATCGGATCGATTTTTGTATAACAAACCGAGAAAATAAACCTCTCAAAACCACTTTCACAACCATACAGTTGAAAACACTGTCGTCCACTGATCAGTTGCATAACAATGCATTAGGTTCCCTAATTTGCATAAACGTTCTGGGAGATAACCTAGCTCCCACCTCCGAAAAGACTCATCTCAAATATTCGCCCTGGGGAGATACATGGGAAAGACAACTCTGACATATGAAGAAGGCTTCATCCTAGCGCTGTCAACACTATAACGAACCTAGAAAATAACCCTCTAAATGACACATTCATATCTGATCAGTGAAATCTCTCTCGTCCACTGGTCAGCTGTGTTGTCTATACATATACCCGAATGTTCTCTATAACAATGCAGCATATTATTTAACTACCATAAACGATCTTGTATACTAAACCTGTACTTGCACCGATTTGTAGAATATTCCCGACAGGTTTCACCTCACATGGGATTCGAACCCAGGACCCTCGGTACAAGAGTCCGACGCTCTCCCTCTGCACCACTGTTGCATGATGGTTCCGAGACCGTTACAACCATTACTTACTTAGGTCCACTAAATCCACCTCCCGTTGGACACAGACACTCGGCGTCATTAACCTTGTCTTTACACATAGAGCCATCAGCACAACCCGCGTCATCGCAATCGTTCGATGTATCGATCTCACAGCGACCACCAGAAAACGCTGGAACACCGAAATGATATTGTGGTATTTCATCTAACATTATTTTAGACACACGGCTGTTAAACCCTTTACCAAACGCCTAATTTATATCTGTTCCAAATTGAAAAAGTTTGCAGACGACATTGCAAAATGTGTTGAAATTGCAAAATTACCTTCTGATTGGGCAGAAAACTTGTTTTTTCTTGTTAAGTGCAATTTCTCCTTTTCCCACAATGTTTTCTAGAGACGTCTGCAACAAAGTAGTCAAATGTCGTTATTGCTCGGTAAAGGGTTAATACCTTAAAAGTTGTTTGTTCACATATGAGAAGATTTGAAGGCGGAAACAAACGCTCTAGAGACAATTTCTTTTGTATTGTTGTATGTTAAATACTTAAAGATAGCTGTTGAAATAAAAGCTAAATTCAGTCATAAGGCCTAAGGAATATCTAGGTATGCAAGTATTTATAAGGTATATATCAACAGTTTTGCGACGCATTCGGATTTTTCAATCGCTGTTTTGCAGTGTGTGTAATACGTTAGTTGAGCTGTTGTACATTTTTTATCAATATAAGTTTTAACTTCCAAATTTCCCCTGACATCTGTGAACAAGCACCTTTTGATTCTTGCTAAACTACATGGTATTGTTAATACAAAATAAATAATACTAGTATTTGTATTTAGACAGTAACTGGCTCTTCGCAACGTCCATCTGGGTATTGTTTTAGGCATGAAACTGTAACAAACTGGGACATAATAGTTCCAAAAGACACAATCAAATTAAATCATTAAAAACCGTTGTCGTCGACTTGTGATAGTGTCGGTCTATCTATAAACACGCAACTTCTCTAAAACAATAAGTGACGTTCCACCGGGGTTATATTACCTCCACCCTTTATATAACCTAACATGAGCTTATATGCTTAAGTTCCAATAAAGTCTGTTCTGTTCTATTTTACCCCAACCCGTTATATCGCTCCCACCCGTAATATTACCTCCACCCTTTATATAACCTAACATGAGCTTATATGCTTAAGTTCCAATAAAGTCTGTTCTGTTCTATTTTACCCCAACCCGTTATATCGCTCCCACCCGTTATATTACCTCCACCCTTTATATAACCTAACATGAGCTTATATGCTTAAGTGTCTGTTCTGTTCTATTTTACCCCAGTTATATCGCTCCACCGTTATATTACCTCCAATATATAACCTAACATGAGCTTATATGCTTAAGTTCCAATAAAGTCTGTTCTGTTCTATTTTACCCCAACCCGTTATATCGCTCCCACCCGTTATATTACCTCCACCCTTTATATAACCTAACATGAGCTTATATGCTTAAGTTCCAATAAAGTCTGTTCTGTTCTTTTTTACCCCAACCCGTTATATCGCTCCCACCCGTTATATTACCTCCACCCGTTATATAACCTAACATGAGCTTATATGCTTAATTCCAATAAAATCTGTTCTGTTCTATTTTACCCCAACCCGTTATATCGCTCCCACCCGTTACATTACTCCCGCCCATTATATCACTCCTACTCGCTACATTACTCCAATCCCTAAGACGCCACGTCCAAAGCATTCGGCCATTTGAAAACATGGGCTGGTTATCTACGAGAGATCATTGTCAAACCTCTGCCGGCGATATAGCAAACCCAACCGAGAGAACTCCCGATTACATTTTTAACCAGTGAAAAACACTGCCATCCACTCATTGACTGTGCTGTTTATATGTAAACCAGAATGTTCTTCATAACAATGCGTTAAGTCTCAACTTTGCATAAAAGTTACACGGACATTACAACAACTACACAGTAAATTTTAGGTCAGAATAGAATAATACTTGCTTGGTGTTGTAAGCAAAATATAATGTTTACAATTGCTTAAAGTTTACTCAATTTCGCACTGATTTAGGAGCGCATATAATAATTGGTTGGTCTTACCTGTGTTGCAATTCTTTACAAAGTATAAAGAAGAATCACCAGTGGTATTTTTAAACGTTACAATTGTTGTGTTATAAAGTATGCAAAAACGCCTTTGCTCATTTACAGCATATAAAGCACCAACACACTCTTCATCATTAATGCATCTGGTTTTACAAGCATCTTCTGTTGAAACGCTTGATAACTCATAGCTTTCAGGTGTTTCTATTTCCATATCCACCTCGTTAGAAACCATAGTGCACACAACAAGATCTAAAAAATGAAAAGAAAATAACAATTAATGATGCAAACCACTCCCTTGAATCAAGTGGTCTAGGTGAGGGTTTTACCAGGGACCCCCGAGTTCTGAGTCCACCACCTTAACCATTGGGCCATCCAGGAACCTAGAGATCTAATAATGAATAATATCTTAAACAATAGAGATCACTGAAGCAATTAGATAATCAATAAGTTAACAGATATAGCGTGAATATCACAAAATTGACAAAATTCAAACAAAGGTTCCAATGCTAAACATACAATGTAAATCGGCGAGTATTGTAAGTTTCGTCCAAACAGGTTTGTGCTAATAAGCCTAAGTAACTGCGGTGGTTTAATGGTTAGCGTCTGGATCAAAAGACAGGCCAATCCACGTTAAATCCCCGAAGGTGATCATTTATTTCACCGTATAGTGTACTTGGGCAAGACACATTCCCTTGCCTAGTACTGGTAGATTATCCAGAGAATATATAATATCCTAGCCTAGTAATGGTAGATTATCCAGAGAACATGCACTATCCTAGCCTAGTACTGGTAGGTTATCCAGAGAACATGCACTATCCTAGCCTAGTACTGGTAGGTTATCCAGAGAACATGCACTATCCTAGCCTAGTACTGGTAGGTTATCCAGAGAACATGCACTATCCTAGCCTAGTACTGGTAGGTTATCCAGACATGCACTATCCTAGCCTAGTACTGGTAGGTTATCCAGAGAACATGCACTATCCTAGCCTAGTACTGGTAGGTTATCCAGAGAACATGCACTATCTAGCCTAGCACTGGTAGATTATCCAGAGAACATGCACTATCCTAGCCTAGTACTGGTAGGTTATCCAGAGAACATGCACTATCCTAGCCTAGTACTGGTAGGTTATCCAGAGAACATGCACTATCCTAGCCTAGTACTGGTAGGTTATCCAGAGAACATGCACTATCCTAGCCTAGTACTGGTAGGTTATCCAGAGAACATATAATATCCTAGCCTAGTACTAGTAGATTATCCAGAGAACATGTATTATCCTATCCTAGTAATGGTAGATTATCCAGAGAACTTGTAATATCCTAGCCTAGTACTGGTAGACCATCCAGAGAACTTGTAATATCCTAGCCTAGTACTGTAGACCATCCAGAGAACTTGTAATATCCTAGCCTAGTAATTGTAGATTATCCAGAGAACATGTATTATCCTAGCCTAGTACTGGTAGATCATCCAGAGAACATGTAATATCCTAGCCTAGTACTGGTAGATTATCTAGAGAACATATAATATCCTAGCCTAGTACTAGTAGATTATCCAGAGAACATGTATTATCCTAGCCTAGTAATGGTAGATTATCCAGAGAACTTGTAATATCCTAGCCTAGTACTGGTAGATTATCTAGAGAACATATAATATCCTAGCCTAGTACTGGTAGGTTATCCAGAGAACTTGTAATATCCTAGCCTAGTAATGGTAGATTATCCAGAGAACTTGTAATATCCTAGCCTAGTACTGGTAGATTATCTAGAGAACATATAATATCCTAGCCTAGTACTAGTAGATTATCCAGAGAACTTGTAATATCCTAGCCTAGTACTGGTAGATCATCCAGAGAACATGTATTATCCTATCCTAGTAATGGTAGATTATCCAGAGAACTTGTAATATCCTAGCCTAGTACTGGTAGATCATCCAGAGAACATGTATTATCCTAGCCTAGTAATGGTAGGTTATCCAGAGAACATGTTATATCCTAGCCTAGTACTGGTTGACCATCCAGAGAATTTGTAATATCATAGCCTAGTAATGGTAGATTATCCAGAGAACATGTAATATCCTAGCCTAGTACTGGTTGACCATCCAGAGAATTTGTAATATCATAGCCTAGTAATGGTAGATTATCCAGAGAACATGTAATATCCTAGCCTAGTGCTGTTAGATGTATCCAGAAAATCCAGAGAACTTGTAATATCCCTAGTAATGGTAGATTATCCAGAGAACATAATATCCTAGCCTACTGGATTATCCAGATGTATCCTAGCCTAGTACTGGTAGATTATCTTGTAATATCCTAGCCTAGTAATGGTAGATTATCCAGAGAACATATAATATCCTAGCCTAGTAATGGTAGATTATCCAGAGAACATGTATTATCCTAGCCTAGTACTGGTAGATTATCCAGAGAACATGTAATATCCTAGCCTAGTACTGGTAGATTATCTAGAGAACATATACTATCCTAGCCTAGTACTGGTGGGTTATCCAGAGAACATGCACTATCCTAGCCTAGTACTGGTAGATTATCCAGAGAACTTGTAATATCCTAGCCTAGTACTGGTAGATTATCCAGAGAACTTGTAATATCCTAGCCTAGTACTGGTAGATTATCCAGAGAACATGTAATATCCAAGCCTAGTAATGGTAGATTATCCAGAGAACTTGTAATATCCTAGCCTAGTACTGGTAGATCATCCAGAGAACATGCACTATCCTAGCCTAGTACTGGTCGATTATCCAGAGAACTTGTAATATCCTAGCCTAGTACTGGTAGATTATCCAGAGAACATGCACTATCCTAGCCTAGTACTGGTAGGTTATCCAGAGAACATGCACTATCCTAGCCTAGTACTGGTAGGTTATCCAGAGAACATGCACTATCCTAGCCTAGTACTGGTAGGTTATCCAGAGAACATGCACTATCCTAGCCTAGTACTGGTAGGTTATCCAGAGAACATGCACTATCCTAGCCTAGTACTGGTAGGTTATCCAGAGAACATGCACTATCCTAGCCTAGTACTGGTAGGTTATCCAGAGAACATGCACTATCCTAGCCTAGTACTGGTAGGTTATCCAGAGAACATGCACTATCCTAGCCTAGTACTGGTAGGTTATCCAGAGAACATATAATATCCTAGCCTAGTACTAGTAGATTATCCAGAGAACATGTATTATCCTATCCTAGTAATGGTAGATTATCCAGAGAACTTGTAATATCCTAGCCTAGTACTGGTAGACCATCCAGAGAACTTGTAATATCCTAGCCTAGTACTGTAGACCATCCAGAGAACTTGTAATATCCTAGCCTAGTAATTGTAGATTATCCAGAGAACATGTATTATCCTAGCCTAGTACTGGTAGATCATCCAGAGAACATGTAATATCCTAGCCTAGTACTGGTAGATTATCTAGAGAACATATAATATCCTAGCCTAGTACTAGTAGATTATCCAGAGAACATGTATTATCCTAGCCTAGTAATGGTAGATTATCCAGAGAACTTGTAATATCCTAGCCTAGTACTGGTAGATTATCTAGAGAACATATAATATCCTAGCCTAGTACTGGTAGGTTATCCAGAGAACTTGTAATATCCTAGCCTAGTAATGGTAGATTATCCAGAGAACTTGTAATATCCTAGCCTAGTACTGGTAGATTATCTAGAGAACATATAATATCCTAGCCTAGTACTAGTAGATTATCCAGAGAACTTGTAATATCCTAGCCTAGTACTGGTAGATCATCCAGAGAACATGTATTATCCTATCCTAGTAATGGTAGATTATCCAGAGAACTTGTAATATCCTAGCCTAGTACTGGTAGATCATCCAGAGAACATGTATTATCCTAGCCTAGTAATGGTAGGTTATCCAGAGAACATGTTATATCCTAGCCTAGTACTGGTTGACCATCCAGAGAATTTGTAATATCATAGCCTAGTAATGGTAGATTATCCAGAGAACATGTAATATCCTAGCCTAGTACTGGTTGACCATCCAGAGAATTTGTAATATCATAGCCTAGTAATGGTAGATTATCCAGAGAACATGTAATATCCTAGCCTAGTGCTGTTAGATTATCCAGAAAACATGTAATATCCTAGCCTAGTACTGGTAGATTATCCAGAGAACTTGTAATATCCTAGCCTAGTAATGGTAGATTATCCAGAGAACTTGTAATATCCTAGCCTAGTACTGGTAGATTATCCAGAGAACTTGTAATATCCTAGCCTAGTAATGGTAGATTATCCAGAGAACATATAATATCCTAGCCTAGTACTGGTAGATTATCCAGAGAACTTGTAATATCCTAGCCTAGTAATGGTAGATTATCCAGAGAACATATAATATCCTAGCCTAGTAATGGTAGATTATCCAGAGAACATGTATTATCCTAGCCTAGTACTGGTAGATTATCCAGAGAACATGTAATATCCTAGCCTAGTACTGGTAGATTATCTAGAGAACATATACTATCCTAGCCTAGTACTGGTGGGTTATCCAGAGAACATGCACTATCCTAGCCTAGTACTGGTAGATTATCCAGAGAACTTGTAATATCCTAGCCTAGTACTGGTAGATTATCCAGAGAACTTGTAATATCCTAGCCTAGTACTGGTAGATTATCCAGAGAACATGTAATATCCAAGCCTAGTAATGGTAGATTATCCAGAGAACTTGTAATATCCTAGCCTAGTACTGGTAGATCATCCAGAGAACATGCACTATCCTAGCCTAGTACTGGTCGATTATCCAGAGAACTTGTAATATCCTAGCCTAGTACTGGTAGATTATCCAGAGAACTTGTAATATCCTAGCCTAGTACTGGTAGATTATCCAGAGAACTTGTAATATCCTAGCCTAGTAATGGTAGATTATCCAGAGAACTTGTAATATCCTAGCCTAGTACTGGTTGACCATCCAGAGAACTTGTAATATCCTAGCCTAGTAATGGTAGAATATCCAGAGAACTTGTAATATCCTATCCTAGTACTGGTAGATTATCCAAAGAACATGTATTATCCTAGCCTAGTACTGGTAGATTATCCAAAGAACATGTACTATCCTAGCCTAGTACTGGTAGATTATCCAAAGAACATGTACTATCCTAGCCTAGTACTGGTAGGCCATCCAGGAAACTTGTACTGTATAATAGTCAAGAGTGAGCGCTGTTAATTGATAAGTAGATAGATATCTTGCAAGTCAAAGTGCAAAACACAAAGGGGAGAGAGTTGTCCTGTGTGGCCAAGCGGTTGAATTAGTGGCATGGCACCCCGAAAAACCCGGATTTGAGACCCACTGGCACCGATTTATTTGGTTGAGTGTCCTTTGACAATCCACTCCAGAGACCTTATACGGGTGAACCATAGAAAACCCGTTCTATAACTGAAAGAAATGTTGCTTTAGGCACTTATCCATCATTGAACGTTATAATCCATCACACACGGTGCTGTAAATCCGTATATGTTCTTGCAATATTGTAACAACCAACTATATTGAATAGAGAAAAAAGGGCTAGCTAAATCGTTCAAGAGGCTATAACTACAAGGAATGCCTGGTGATAATACCAAGGATGTGTATATTGGATATTGTTCAAAAGAAACTAAGGTTAAAGAGCTTCCTAACTTTTGGTGTTGGCTGCATATTTAAGATAATATTAAGAGTTGTCTGTGAAAGTATCAAATCAAATTAACATCCTGAGTACGTATGGACGTATACTGGATGCTACTGTACGTATATCTTGACATTGGATCCATATCATAGCGTATCACCCATCTATTTTATAAAGACCAACAACAACCAAGTAGACAAGAAGCATATAACACAGATAGCGGGTACGTTTGTTCCTTAATCGGCCTGATATGTTTTCACAATCTCTACCGTAAAGATGTTTCAAGCTGAGATAAATTTACAGGAGCATAAAACATTAAGATGGCGAAAACGTTTGTTACTTGAATAACCTGTTAAGTTACTACAATTTAAGCCACAAAGATGTTTCATGCAGAAGCATAAAACATTCAGTTGGTGGGAAATTTTGCTCCTTGAAAAGCCTGAGAAATTTCCAAATCTTTGACGCAAAAACTTTTCACGCTGAGCATTTAATACAGAAGCATGAAATACCAAGATTGCAGGGACTTTTATTCCTTGAATAAACTTCTAAAGTACTACACTCGTTGTCGCGAAGACGTTTCATGCTAAGCATTTAATACAAAAGTATAAAACACCAAGATTGCAGGTACGTTTATTCCTTGACCAGCTTGATAATTTTACATAATCTTTGCCACAAAGACGTTTCACGCTAAACATTTAAAACAGTATCATCATTAAACACTAACTAAGATCGGGAACGTTTGTTCCAAGCCTGTTTAGTTACTAAAATCTTTGCCGCAAAGACGTTTCACGCTAAACATTCAATACAACATCATTATAAAACACTAGGATCGGGATCGTTTGTTCCTAGCTTGTTATTAAGTTACTACAATCTTTGCCACAAAGATGTTTCACGCTGAGCATTTGATACAGAGGCATAAATCACCAAGTTGGCGGGTACGTTTGTTCCTTGACCAGCCTGCTTCACAATCTCTTCCACCAATACGTTTCATGCTGATACAGATAGTGATATTGATACATACGCATTGTTCTTGACCAAAAGGGTTTTAATACTGACCAGTTCTACAAGAGCATGTGAAGTCAAGATTCGTTCCTCCAGCAACAGGACTACAAACAGCACCAGTAGTGCAAGGTTTTGAATCGCATATCTCATTCTTATGTTGGCATTTGTCTCCAACATATCCATCCTCTGAAAATAAAATTACTTGTTATTATTGCCCGCAAAGCTAAGAGCTGTTTTCTATACATGGAAGGGGTGCATTTCAAGGCGTTGGATGACGAAAAACATTTTGTATAGGCCACTTCTATAGACATTAACCATTGATTAGTTTTGACAATGAGGTTAAGAGCGTTTAACCATTAAACTCCAAGTTAAACACAACCGTTTCACTTTGTAACCTTCACGTATCCTCTTATGAAGCCATCTATTGCCTAGAGGTTAAAATACAGAATTTGAAATCATATGACCGTCTCCACGCGGCTCTAAACCGTATGACGGCATTTTGACTTTCATGATTGTTGTCTCCCAGTCGGCTTACGTATTTCGAGGTGTTTCACTCGGCTCTACCAGCCTCAGGGAAATCATCCCGATCTAGGGTCTTACTCTATCATTATGATCCTGACAACGTCGAGACATCACGTTTGTTTCCTCTTTGACTGTCCATAAATGTTGCTTTTTGGGCTGGACAGATCGTAGTTACGCTATAAATATGTATGCTACATATACGGAAGAATCAAGTGATATTCTGATTCATGATTTCATACATGTGCTGTTGATTGATTTATAACAACACGATTTGAATTCCTAGTTAACAACCTTGCAAGAATACTTCGTCTAACTCTAAGCAAGCAAACGCCTATATAGTGTTCAACATATTAATATTGTAACAAAGCGAGCAAAATCACCTCTTAGAGACGTATTCTCATTTCGATTAGTGATAGAGAATATATCACACACTGCTATACTGTTCAGTCTTTGTGTATAATCGCATATACTCTACAACGATACGTTATGTTCTCATATTGGCATGAACGTTCTTCGAACGTCACAGTATTGAAACGAGTTCGTCACATGCATCAAATGATAAAAGCATACTTACGACATACGCAAACGGGTCGATGATGTACGTATCTACATTCGTCCATTCCGTCTTTATTACATCCAAAACTTTCGCATGCTAAATGGAAAGACGATTACATTTGTTTTAATTGATGTAAAAGTTAATACTCATCTATATCCAATTTGATTCGTATGTCTGCTATCTAAAACACCCTTTATGTTTACTGATCAAAGTTGATTTACCAAGTCGATTTAACACTATCGCAGGCGGACAGACAAAGGACTTTATGGATTTACAGGGTTTTTTTTTTTTATAAAAATTAAAAAAACAGGAATTATCTTTCTTATTTTAGAAAACGTTTATTGAAAATCATTCAGCGGATCAGCTGTTTGAAAACATTCTTTTAATTTTGATATTTGAATTGGATGACATCGTCTGAAGTATGTTTAGAATAAGAAAGTTGTTTCTCGAATTGTATGTTCATCTGTCACAAGCAAAAAAAGACAGTCGGGGACGGATATTACAGAAAGATTCATTCAGAGTTTTACTTAACATGGTTTCATTAGATAGATATTTAGATTCTAGATAACACTTGATAGATCCATTAATCCATAACCAAACAATAACGACATTTGACTAGTTTGTTGCTGACAAGTCGGGAAAACATTGTGAGCAATTTCTCCTTTTCCCACAATGCATTCTGTCCAATCAGAAGATCATTTTTTGATTTCATCACATTTTGAAATGTCATCTGAAAACTCTTTCATTTTGGGACAGTAGAAAAATTGGCGTTGGATAAAGGGTTAAGCTAATGAAGATTTACTTGTACATATAATACTTTTTCCAATTTAGATTAAGCAAATCTATACTTTTCCTGATACACAGATATTTAATGGCATAACTTTGTATATTATTTCAATACATGTCCAAAAATTTCAGTTGTGGGGATTTCAGGTGACCAAATTCAAGATAAATGTTGGTTTAATTAAGATACAGTTAAATGTTAAATCATATATAAATATGATCTGCACAAAACGAAATGTAATTGACCCGATTTCTCCAACACTTTCACCGCCGATCGCGACTGTAGTCGAATCACCCATACACTGTTGAACGTCGTATAGACGAATTATATATTGAAGCGAAAATGAGAAATTATATATTTTATCTAAAATTCAAAGATGGTCACCAAGATGGCTGACATGATCATGTGACTTTTATAAAGAGTTTAGAAATTAATACAAAAAGGCTTTGCTATCATGTATGTAAAGTTTCATAAAGATCCATTTATAAATACATAAGTCCACAATATACATTCTTGTGTCAGTGAGAAACCTTCCAAAGGTTTTTCCAAGAAATGCCTAAAGAGTGTCTGGCAGTGGAAAAGTTAGATTTCAACTAGCATGACATTTTCAGTTTTTTTCCCACGTCCACCATAACAAAGGGTATATATTGCATTGAGAAATTCCATACATAGTTCGTTTATATTCTTTGTAAGAGCAAAGTTATTATTTTCAAACATACAAATACGTTTGTTACAAACTGAAAAAAAAATACAACAGAAAAAATCAGATAAATATCCTTCTATGAATTCTCAGTCTATGTGACTTTCCTATCGATGAAATGAACTTGCATTCATTATGGTCGTATCGACTTAATCTGAGGACATAGAAGCAAACTGGAAAATAGAATGATGAGAAAGCTTACTTGACAAGTTTTCGCATTCGGACTGAAGCGTTTTCCTTGTACTGTTTGTCGTTTGACTTGGCAAACACTCTAGACAAGCCTGTTGACCGACTTCTGGTTGATAAAATCCAACTGGACATTGTTCACAACGAACGTTGCTATAACCAGTGCTCGAGAAGGACCCAGCTGGGCAGGGCTCTGAAATTAACCGGTAAACATCAACGGTTTGTGATTAAACAAGCCAAGAGTAAAGAGTTACCCCTTACCAACCGAGTTAAGAGTTATCCCAAAGACACCATCATATCTGTCCAAAGATAAACACTGTGCGTTCACAGAACAGTTATAAGGTTATTATGAATAATATAACCACGTATGCCCTCTTCAATATTCACCGGCCCTTTCAATAAGCAAACATTTTTTTTAGAAACCAACTCTCTCCTTTTACAGGGAATACTTGTCCAGACCAGGGTATCGATTTCATTAAACGTCTTGAGTAAAATATTTGCAAAAGTCTAAACTGATATTCGTGGATATTGTCTTAAACAAAGGTACGGTATTGAAAAGTGACTTCAACGACGAGAAATCTCAGCCGAAGACCGGACATGGGCGCCCGTCGACTGCGATTTCTCTGCCGAGTGTTAGACGTAATGCCGTTATAAAGCATGGTAAATCATATACCACTAGAACTGGAAAATTGATGGTCAACTCATGCAGGGTACAGAATGTTGCTTTCATGGGTAAGAATAGGTGAAAAAAAAAGCAAAATACCTGGACGCGGCCATATTGTTCTGACATAAGATCGTAAATATTGGTCAAGTGATTCTCCGCCTACTTATGTTACTTTAAAAAAATTGTCATTTTATCGGTAGAAGACAATCTTTTTAAAACGAAAACGTTAAACTCCCTATGTGAGACAGTTCTTTTGAATATAATTGATTTATGATATTATCTAGCGAACAAATGGCTTGGATTACCTTTCATTGACACTAAAAAGTACAACGGCTAACAAACTAGAGGACGGTCCTTAGATCATAAACAAGTCAGGTTTTAATATAGTGACTTCCGTCGCTTTGGATCGTAATTTGCCTTTTACGACGGCTAACAGACTAGAGGACGGTCCTTAGATCATAAAAATGTCAGGTTTTTATATAGAGACCTTTGTCGCTGTGGATCGTAATTTGCCTTTGACGACGCTCATTCAATCCTCTGCCATATATGTCTGTAAAGCATTTGTTATTTGTGTCAAAAGCAATCAATTTTGGCGTTGTGTTGTATGCTTACCGTAGCATTCGTTTGTGCTCTTGGCACCTTCAAGTCCAACAGTTGTATGAGAAGCTGGACAAGGGCTACACGTCTTTGAATCAACCCAGTACGTATTTGTATCACATGGGGTGCAAGGATAAAAGCCATCATCAGAAGTGAATCCTGCAGGACACGTGTCTGTAATAAAAGTAATTAGAATATAGACAAATAATGACCTCCTTTTTGTAGACATATCTTTCAAATGTATTTATAGGATTCACTGTGTTGATTTAGAGAAAGTTACTGGCTGCAGTAGAGAACAAAAAGAACAATGTGCCTTAAAAATAATTCCAAATTGCTTTCCTCTTATCTTGCAGATTACTTTGCGTAGGACAAGCATTTGCATTGACGAACGCTTCTCTAATTAGCAAGAATATGCATTGATAAATGCTTTCTATAAATAGAAAGTATATATGTATCGACGATAACCTTTGCAAAAGATGAACCATGTATTGATGCATTGTTTTTCTAAATAGTAAGACTATGTATCGACGATAAGCTTCTTTAGATAGCAATACTATGTGTGGACGCAAAGCTTCTCTCACTAGCAAGACTATGTGTGGATGAATAGCTTCTCTCAATAGCAAGACTATGTGTGGATGAAAAGCTTTCCTCAATAGCAAGACTATGTGTTGATGAATAGCTTCTCTCAATAGCAAGACTCTGTGTGGATGAATAGCTTCTCTCATTAGCAAGAATATGTGTGGATGAAAAGCTTCTCCTAATAGCAAGACTATGTGTGGATGAATAGCTTCTCTCAATAGCAAGACTATGCGTGGACGAATAGCTTCTCTCAATAGCAAGACTATGTGTGGATGAGTAGCTTTTCTCAATAGCAAGACTATGTGTGGACGAATTAGCTTCTCTCAATAGCAAGACTATGTGTTGATGAATAGCTTCTCTCAATAGCAAGACTCTGTGTGGATGAATAGCTTCTCTCATTAGCAAGACTCTGTGTGGATGAAAAGCTTCTCTTAATAGCAATACTATGTGTGGATGAATAGATTCTCTTAATAGCAAGACTATGTGTGGATGAATAGCTTCTCTCAATAGCAAGACTATGTGTGGATGAATAGCTTCTCTCAATAGCAAGACTATGTGTGGATGAATAGCTTCTCTCAATAGCAAGACTATGTGTGGACGCATAGCTTCTCTCAATAGCAAGACTATGTGTGGACGCATAGCTTCTCTCAATAGCAAGACTATGTGTGGATGAATAGCTTCTCTCAATAGCAAGACTATGTGTGGATGAAAAGCTTTCCTCAATAGCAAGACTATGTGTTGATGAATAGCTTCTCTCAATAGCAAGACTCTGTGTGGATGAATAGCTTCTCTCATTAGCAAGAATATTTGTGGATGAAAAGCTTCTCTTAATAGCAATACTATGTGTGGATGAATAGATTCTCTTAATAGCAAGACTATGTGTGGATGAATAGCTTCTCTCAATAGCAAGACTATGTGTGGATGAATAGCTTCTCTCAATAGCAAGACTATGTGTGGATGAATAGCTTCTCTCAATAGCAAGACTATGTGTGGACGCATAGCTTCTCTCAATAGCAAGACTATGTGTGGACGCATAGCTTCTCTCAATAGCAAGACTATGTGTGGACGCATAGCTTCTCTCAATAGCAAGACTATGTGTGGATGAATAGCTTCTCTCAATAACAAGACTATGAGTGGATGAATAGCTTCTCTCAATAGCAAGAATATGTGTGGTTGCATAGCTTCTCCTAATAGCAAGACTATGTGTGGATGAATAGCTTCTCTCAATAGCAAGACTATGCGTGGACGAATAGCTTCTCTCAATAGCAAGACTATGTGTGGATGAGTAGCTTTTCTCAATAGCAAGACTATGTGTGGACGAATTAGCTTCTCTCAATAGCAAGACTATGTGTGGATGAATAGCTTCTCTCAATAGCAAGACTATGTGTGAATGAATAGCTTCTCTCAATAGCAAGACTCTGTGTGGATGAATAGCTTCTCTCATTAGCAAGACTATTTGTGGATGAATAGCTTCTTTCAATAGGAAGACTATGTGTTGATGAATAGCTTCTCTCAACAGCAAGACTATGTGTGGATGAATAGCTTCTCTGAATAGCAAGACTTTGTATTGACGAATAGCTTATCTAAATAGCAAAACTATCTTTTGACGTATAGCTTATCTAAAGCGCAAGTCTATTGATTGACCAAAAGCTTCTGTTAATAGCAGGTTTATGTATTGACTAATATCTTTTGTAAATTCGCGATACAGGGGACATTGATTACACGAAGTGTTTTTCTTATTTCTATCATCAAATAGGTTTCTAAACTTTATGTGCTGGCGAAATTTACGTTATTTCGTCGGTGTGTGTATTCTACAAACACAGGAAAATAAATAAGAATCAATGAATAGTATATTGGACATTTAGCGACTCATGAAATAAATGCAGGCACTGATACTTGTATTCCGGTTTAAGTTATGTACTTTCTTCCAGATTTCTAAATGAGCAAGCATGTCATGTATATGAGATTTCGTCATACTTCTACTGATTGTTAATATCTAAAGTCATGTTTGTCAATTGATGCAAATACTAAAAACAAATGTGAAAGAGAAAAATAAAGAAATCAATGAAAATACAAATGTGGTATTCAAAACAGAAACATACATCTGCGAAAAGTGTAAGCCAACAAGTTAACAATTCATTGGAACATTTCCTTAATCAAAATACTTAAGACTTACTGTCGCAGTCTATTTGTTGTGGATCCGGAGCAGAAGCTGATGGACAGGTCTTACATTCCATTTGGTTTAACAAATCCTGATACTGGCCATCAGAACATCGCACACATGTGTCCGTATTATTGTAGAAATAACCTGGTCCGCACGGAACTGGGGATTATAAAAGTGGAAGAAAAATAAGCAGAAATCCATGCAAAATGTTTGTTTTAGTATTATATCAATTGCAGTTGTCATCACGGTTTACTCAAATCTTAACAGAATGTATAATATCATTCCCTAGAGAGACCACCGTTATTTTACCACCAATCTCATCTACAAAACTACCAAATCTATCGAATGATATAGGGTAACGAATCAATAAAGTCTCACCACAAACATCTCCCAAATTTGTTTCTTTTCTCAAATGAAATGATGGAGAGACGCAGGACAGTTGTGGCATGCTATTTGTTGCTTCTGACACTGTTAAGCTGGCAGTTTGGTCCAGGCATGTTAATATGTTGTCATTTATTTGAAATATAGTTGCAGCGCCTGCTTGAACGGCCTCAACACATTGGCGTTTCTGTTCACTTGTATATGAGGTGCTCTGTAAACTCATTCGAAGAGCAACCGTAAACTGAAATCGAAATCGAAACAAAATTTTAACTCAATAGTTGCATTTACCCATACCCATATGAATCTACTTTAAAAGTGTTTAAATTTACAACAGAAAGATTGACAACTTTATGACAAATCGTGAAATGTTATAATAGTTGACATACGAAAGACAACTAACCACGTGACCAAGGCTGTTCGATGCTTTGCCTTCCCTTGGTTGTGAAGCTAAGTACCAGGGCCATGGAGGTACATACTAGTACGCAAAAGTATGGAATAGTGAAGGACATTTGCCCAAATTGCATAGGGAATAATCTGAAGGTTATTCGGTATTTTGTATGGTGAATAACGCCAAATTAACAATTTTTCAGTTATGAAATGGGCTTTTCTGAACCAACTTGTACTGTGCTAGGGCTCTGTAGTGACTAATCAACGAGACCAGAGGTGTATGTTGGGCTCGAAACCGGGACCTCGAGTTCTTAGTTCGCCACCCGAACCACTGGGCCACGGCAGGTCCTATTGACTAATGAAGTTTTTCTTATGGACAAAGGTTAATTGTATTGTGATGCAATTAATACTCAACACCAGAGCTGTTTGAATACTATTTCTTCCTTATTCTAATTCTATGCGATTAAAGAAATGCATCATTGCCAACCTTGTATAACGAATAATTCACAATTTGCATATACTCTAATTGTGTTCAACAAGATGTTGGTTTTTTAGTCGAAAATAGACAAATGAATGCAAAAGTACTCACGTATCGCAATAGTTCGTCGAAATACAAATCTCTTCGTCCTTCATAAAAGTAGAAACTGTCTTTGACTTAATTCAACGAAGTGCCGATATTTTTTACTCGGGAAACTTACCGCGAAAAGAGCAACGGAAGATCCTTCTGTCAGACGAGTTACAGTCCAAGTCATTCCATTACAGGTAGGCGGGAATCTGAGGCCCGAAAAGTGGCTTAAAAAAGAAGTTCTTTTACCCCAAAGGGTAGAAAATTTTCATTGGTGTTTTTAAATAGCCTAAAGTATCCCTGAAAGTTCTAGAGGGGATGCCACTTCTGAAAGTGGTGCAGATTTTTAAAAAATGAAGTTTTGTAACATGACCGTCATTTGCTTTTGTTCTTTTTCTTTACATCACTTATGTATACCAATTGCCCATTCTACCATTCTTATCATCCATTAACATCATTGAAACTAATTAGTTTGCATGGAATATATAATATATTGGTATTTTGAGGCCTTGCTTATCAAAAATAGATATTTGAATGTCAATGTTGACATTTTCCTGCTGCTTTTGTTGCGTCTTTTTGTAAAATGTTATTCAACAATTTTACATGAGCACTATGTATTTACAATATATTGAGTAATATATTGAGTAAAAGACTAATTCATGTAGTTTTTGATCTGGATTTATGCAATTTTCCTTAAGACAGTTTAATTTTAATAAGTTTGCCGAGGGCAATATCATATGCTTGCTTATGCTACATATAAACGCCTACTTTTCGACTCACTTGAACTAAAATGTATAGCAACAGGGTGGTTACTTGTAGTTGGCATTGGCACTTATGTTACTGTATACCATCAACACATTCTGTTTGTGACAATCTTTATAAGTTTTCTGACAGATATTGTTAAACAAAGTGGTCACAACATTAGATTTTGTTTGAAATCATTTATGAACCAGAACTTATATTAATTAAAAAAAAAACGGCGGCCTCCATGAATGGTCACATAAGGTTGATGAAATTCGTGATCTTTTAATATTGCGCTAAATTAATATGAAAAGCTCATGGAGCAGCTTTGTGAATTCTTTTTACAATGTATAAATCAACACTTAGCCTAAGATTAATTAGAGATCATGTCTAATTAAGTCAGCAGAGGAGACAATAATAGCCATTTAAAATGCTTCCACATTATGTACTGCATGTATTGCCCTATCAAAAAAGCGTCATATTTGCAATTATATGAGTATCTTACAAAACGCACACTTTATGTATACATTATTTGCATAGCTTACATTCATTGTTATCTCCCAATGAATTATCATTTGAAGACGTTGGTTTTGTCATTTTAAGCCATTTCAAACCTGGTTACTTTATTTATATTACTCTGTCATAAGGTTTCCTTATGTGTTTTTGTGTTGATTTCACGTCATGTCTGATGCTTTATCATCTTCATCACTCTTTGAATACAAGAAATGTTCTAGTCTATTTATACATGTTCATCATCACACAGACATGCATTGGATAACCAGAACACCAGTCTTTTTTTTTCAGCAAGTGCATCGTCGCGACAGGCAGTTTGTTTTGCATGAGCACCATTCCCCAAATGCCTTCTATTTCAATCTGTTCACAGATTCTTTCAACTCTTATTTCTCTGTTGTTTGATTTTCTTTTTAGGATGACCTGTACAACATTAGGGTCATACACATTTAATTCCACAAAAACATCTTCCAATCCATTCTCCTCCATAATCTTTCCTTTATTACCCATGAAGTTCATGACCCTGTACATTCCCCCATTTCCAACTTATCATTTTGGAACTCATTCATATTCTTCCATTTGATCAAGCGAGCTTTATCATATATGTGACATATGTCAAGTTTGGACCAAGGGCTGGGAACATTCTCTTGAAGGTGTAGATAGTATTGTATTTTGTGGCAAAGGCTGGGATCATTGGATAATAACCAGTTTTGGATTTTAGGATTGCTTGACTTGTGACTCACTTTTGCATAAACACTGTCCATCCTGGCAGTTAATTTTCAAGGCAATCAATGTCCATTTTAAACAGTTTGGTGGGCATCATTAGCAATTCAGTAAATAAGTTGTCTAAGGCTCATTCATTTCTGTACTCCTCTGAGCAGGAAAAGAACCACCGTGTGATGGTCTTTCCGTAAAAATGCAATGGACCACGTAATTTTCAGGGACATTCCAGTATCTCAGAGGTCCTCACGGGTGACCTGCTGTTTTCATGCATTGGGTTATTGTTGCTGTCAACTTGATACATAACCATTTTCACAATGGCCAGGTGTTTACCATCAAGTGACTCTGCAGCTCTGTTGAAGTCATCTCCAGCTGCCCAAATTGTAACACATGATGTAATGTTTGCAGCTACAGGGACTACTTTTTGTCCACAATAATAGCCCAACAAGTGTCTATGCGTTCTAATTCATCATAGCTGATGCTATGTCCATTTTTATTCACCAATGCAATTGCTCCTTAGGACTGCGTGAGCTGGTGGATTGCAAAACCAAGTCCTACACATGTATATGCTTTGGTAACTTGCATTTACTACCTGATTGTATAAAAGATATCTTGACATATCAACAACACTTTTTTGATGCAGTGAGGGACACTTCTCCTTTATGTAGGACGGTTTCCAGTTTCACATTTTCCTCGGCAAAAAGAATCCAAGCAAGAAAAATAGAGAGCTCATGTGGCACTATTTTCTCCTCTTATTCAATGGTCATCATAGAAGGGTCGAGAGGCTGAACTATAATACAATTCAATTTAAGTCACACTTCTTTAATCGCAGTAACAGTGCAGAATGAAAACAAAATCGTACTGAGGTATTGGTTCATTCTCTCCTAACAGATCAGATTTTAGCTTTGTAAAGTTACTGCCCCTGTTTAGGTTTGCTGCATGGTTGATAACGTCTTCAAGTCCAAGATCATTATCAACAATTATGTCAGAATTCCCTTTTAGATGTGATTTAAGAAATTGCAATCTGTGAGCATAAATTGACTCAAGTATGGCTTTGAGATTATTGTACCCAACGTGTTTTCTTCCTCTATTGGCATTGATTTACTCAACAGGTGTGGTACTTATGCAGCAAAACAGTAAGATCTGGATGTATTTCACTGATAAGATTCTCCAGTGCTGTATAATGCACATTTTCATTGTTAATGCTACTGCACTCTGTTACATATTGCTTAGTTTAAACTTATTTATTCTACATCGATTGTGAAACAAGATTTTACAATGTTGATAAATCATGCTCGATTCTGCTTCCTGGATACATAACCAGTGCTCACGCTGAATATAGATAAATAAAAGGTTGCAGGGCAGATCCCGCTACTCACGGGATTCAAACCCATGACACTCAAGTTCCGAGGCTGAGGCTCTACCCCTTGACCACTACCCTCCTCCATCTTGCTTAATGTACCTGCTGTGAAATTCTCTGTGATAGTTAGCTTCATTGGCAATAAGTTTGCTATAATCACCCACTTTGCAGTCGAAATGTGTATCACACCCTTCTCTTGTTCTGCTCTCTAATAATTTGCAAAATTCGAATGTTGCAATATCGATCAACTGCTTGTTTTTCTTGTACGATTTCTTTTCACAAAAAAATGCAAAGATCTTTCCAGTTGAATGAACACCTTCATAAAAGAATATAGACCCTTTGAATCGTTGTCCTGGTTTTGTTGTTTAAGCCTCGATGTATGGTGATTGCTTGTAAATGTAATATAGCAGCTTTTGTGCAAAATGATTTCCTTATTTGGGTCACTCATTTTCAGGACACAACTTGATTTGTTAACAATGTTGTCAAACTATCTTTTTGTGTCACTACCACAGCTTCATCTCAGCTCTGTAGTGTATCAAAAAAGCTTTAGACTCCTTGACTTGGTATATTTCTGATAGGCTCATTGGTGTCATTTTGGCAAATTATGCACGAGTATGCTACACGCTTTCTTTTAAAAGCAAACTAGCGCTCAGAAAAACTGCAAAACTGGATAAAATGAGTTACAGATTAAGATGGAATATGTTAAAACATAGCGAAAAACCACTTGATCAAGACAATATAACGCCTGCACTATTTATTATTTATTTTTCAAAGTGCTATTTTTTTTACAAATTCGGTGCCCACCAATTTAACTTCAAAGTTTACATTTAAGTAACATCTGAAATAGCAAGGAGGGCTCAGATTAACGAGTGGCGATCACCTGGTTAGAAAAATCACGTGAAACACATAAAAATACTGTCATTTATCCAATATTAACAACGTGAACATTCAAAATGGAGATTTTTTCGGGGTTTATTGGTTCCTGGAGTTTCTCGGTTGACCTAGTTTTAACGCTATTTGTAAACAAACCTTAGAGTAATCACTCTTTAAAAAGCATCATATTAATGTGTTACCTTCTCAATTCCTCTGTAAAAGGGAATTTAAAGTCCATTGTGTATTCTCAATTATTCAAGGACTTTCACAATTTGAGTGTATATTAGCGCAAGTATTGCTTTAAATGTTTCACGTTCAAAGGACTTATATCCATGTTTTCATCAAAACTACTTATTCTTACCCAAAAATAAAGTAAAACATCTTAAGACACTATGTAAAGTCTGTTTATAATGGTTCATGGAAAAAACCAAATTGATTTTTTGATTTTTCAAAAATATCATTGTTTTAGGGTGGGTGGGGTAACAAAATGGACCGTAGAAAAAATCTGCACCACTTTCATTTTTGGCATCCCCCCTAAATTGACATCTCTATACCTCTTCTACACCCTGGCACCAGCGGAAATTTTCTACCTTTCGGGGTAAAAGAAAAAAATATTTTCCGGGGCCAGAGACCCGCCTAAGGCAGAAATCTGTGTCCTGATGTTTGTTACAAATTGGCTCAACTCATTGTCAAGCTCAGCATGGAACTGAGCTTGGCATGTACTTGCGACGCGGCCATAGCGATAGTTCAGGGTAATATCGGATTGATAGGCCGGATTCTCGATTGCTGAAAAGGATGGAAAGAAAAACATGCGAGAGAGGTGCTTAGGAAGAATTTTACGGTGGTTATGTTCTTTTCAAAGCAAGATAATCCAACTTATGGCTGAACAAGAACCGTCTTAACCTTTTATTCGCACAAACAGCTCTATGCAATGGATTAAAATACTAAGATGCCAAATACCACGCTAGACTATGTGTATTGCATAAACTCAAATAGAATTTGTATAAAAAAACCAATCCAATTGCATTTTCCTTGCATTTTTCACACCTTATTTGAAATCATGTATATCTGTTGTTGCAAATATGGCATGAACCTCGTGTTAAACGATTCCAATTAAGTGTTATTTAACTAAAATGCGTGTCCCGGTTGACTCACAGTAAGTCGAAATGTCAATCTTGCCTAAACAGCTCTTACGAGCAGTCGCTTAAGCTTGGTGTCCTTCTATTGATTATAAGCCGTCAATCGCTGTATGACTGAAATACGGTAGATGCGCTGTTAAGTCCAGTAGACAAAATAACTTACAATGTCCCAACATATTATCAGTTCCACATTGTAAACATGTATATACGTATACGTTGCTGATATTATTGGTTATCAAACAGAACATTACTGTTGTAACAAACCGAGCAAATGAACCTCAAATGACGCAAACACATCCGATCAGTGAAAAGCACAGTCGTTCACTGAGCGGTTGTGTTGTCTATATATATAAACCAGCATGTTCTCTCAAACAATGCATTAGGTTCTTATTTTGCATAAACGTTCAACGAACGTTACGCTATACATATGTCTTCCATATTGTAAACATGTACATACGTATGTGTCGCTAAATTATTGGTTATCAAACAGAACATTACTATACATATGTTTTACTAATGGCACTGTTGTATTCGAAGGCAAATATGGCATAATGGAGGCTCTTTTCATATTGCCACCAAATCGAGTGCAAATTGAGTGCAACTTCCATGTTAGTTAACATCTCATCAGTACCTCAGGCAAACAGGAGGTACATAAACAAGAATCAAGAGTGATGAATGGATAAATGTGTACATCGAAACTTACGAAGGCAAAATATATCCAAGTCATCCGGAAAGTTCCAGTCCTGGTTAGAATCGGTGCATTCAAATGTTTTTAAATTCGTTCCATCCGCAAACACGTAGTTTGCCTTACACGTGGAGTTACAAGAAAGCCCATTTTCTGTCTGCACACAACTCCTATCCGCGTTTTCATCCGGATATAACGCTTCTTGGAAACATTTTCCAGCTGAAATATGAGTTTAAATACTACAAATATAGCTCTTTTTTGTAAGAGAACGGTTTTGGGCCTCAAAAAGGAAGATTGGCTTTATCGAATGGCTGGCTGCTGGTGTTTGTACATAGTGTCAATAGGTCTTTATCTGATTTCAAGGTTTGAAAATACATTTTAAATAACTCAAACCAACCCAAATAGGTTACACAGGTCAACCTACATATGCATGGTAGAGAAAGACTATTGATTCGGCACGAGATATCTAAAGGTATGTGTGAAAATCAGCCTGCATGGTGGTACGAGTTAACAGTTTATTGCTCGAGATAGCCGACTCGATGTTTATATCACATCCTTGCTTAAAAGTTTGTACATGGATATACGTTATATAGAGCCTTATACTACCGCTATCCATGAATAGCAACACATCTGGACACCGACTTGATGGTTTATACTGAGAATTATACCATGAAAAACATACACTTATCTACACATAAAATAGTATTCTTCTTAACGTTTGATTTATAGTTTGTATTAAAAAACACGTTATAGAAAACATAAAAGTATCTATCCATAAAAAGCAACGACTCTGTAATCGAAGTTGGCGGAATTTATGATTTGTATTAAGAATCATAGACATCAGTAGATACAAACATTTATCTATTTATACACGTGTTGTCTTTTGGATGCACGGATGTCTATAGTACATGATTAGGAAGTTATACAAATAATTGTTTGTTGGTAATAACCCACACGTCTTGGTGATTTGTATCAAAACAATACGATTCAATTGATTACAAACATATATTCATAGAAAGCTCTTTATCTTAAGGACATGTTTTACAGTTTTTTAAGAAAATAATCCTTTCATAGAATTTTCTAAATTTTTGATATGTTAATTAAAATTCTATTGTGAATTCAAAAATGAAAAGAAAAAATGCAGGTCGACGGGTTACTTTTTTCGTAAAATGACAGTTTCCATGGTAACAGTTTGGGGCAAAAATGTCAAAATGACCATACCATCTTCAAAGGTAATTCAATAATTTCTGGAATGTTTATTAACACAAACAATATGAATTTATCTATATACAATACTTTATAGTTCAATGTTTTCTTCAAATTTTTACAATCGGAACAATTTTTGTGATCCAAATCAGTTTTTCAAATTTTTGTATTTGTCAAAAAACAATGAAAATTGATATGTATATTACAAATAAATGAAGATATTTAGAAATTCCTTTCATAGAATTTTCTTATATTCCATTATGTGAGGTAAAATTGAATCTTGAAATACAAAATGCCAAAAAAAGTCTATGTTGACGAGTTAGTTTTTCTGTAAAATGACAGTTTCCATGGTAACCGTATTTGAAAAACATTTTTAAAAACGATTAAAATAGAAGCTGGGGGCTTAAATTGCATGAGAAACATATAATAATGTTAATAACCTTTTGAAGTTGCATGGATAATATGATTAATCTTTGTAAAAAATTGCATACAGTAAATTTCACCCGAATAAAAGTTTATCCGACTACTACGCAAGTACCTCTTCGGTAACAGATTATTATCTCCCTTTGATGCGCAGATGAAGTGCGCAGATAAAACTACCGAGAACGTCCTTAACAAGAATTTGCTGATTTGATTAAACTGATAAACATATACTCGGGAACATCAATTTATCTATCGGTATAACGTTCTTTTTCTGAACAAAGATTTCGCCTTAAGAAACACATCAAGGGTTTATAAGAATATCCGTTCATATCTCACAAAACAACCGATGATATAGACCCTCCCATTATTTCAGTTAAAAACAGCTTCGGATACCTTTATATCTGTAAATAATGTCTTCTTTTTTCAGTATTTTCAGCGCTTTTATTCATTACAAAATTGAGCTGTTTAATAATTCTTTTGTTATCTGTTCGAAGGGGGTTATTTGATTTCTTAAAATAAATTTTCAGTAAGCTGCAATGATGAAAACATGCACTCCTTACTTCTTTTTCATCTTAAATCGGTTTTTAAATTTGGTTTACAATTTCATTAACAACTCAATCTTGGTTTTACGTTGTAATTATCATTTATGTGTAATGTATGTTTGATTGTTAATCACTGTGATAGCCTTTTATTCAAAAGTGAATGGCCATATGCATATATTCTATATATAAGCTATGTAGAAGAGCGATCAAAATTCGATTCGTATTCTAAGGCTCCCAAATCACAGATTTGTTAAAAAATGTTATGAAATGATGAAAGATTTTGATAGTATTGGTCATTCAAACTGGGCAATAGAGGTAAGAACCAATCTATACGTCAATGGCTTTGGGTATGTTTGGGAAATACAGACTGTTGAAAATGAAAATCTGTTTTTATATCGATACGTAGAACGATTTAAGGACAAATATGTTCAAAATTGGAATCAAAATATGAAATTAACATACTATGTCAATTTTAAGATAAACTTAGTAATGGAAAAATATTTATTTGCAATCGACGTAAGAACATTTTCTACGTGTTTAGCAAGATTTCGCTGCTCTGCCCATGATTTAATGATCGAAAATGGTAGGCATTTTAATATACCAAGAGAATTAAAACTGTGTGCCTATTGTGAGGGAATGCTAGAGGATGAGTTTCACTTACTCCTAGTGTGTCATCTCTATAGGGACTTGCGAGTAAAATACATACATGTTAGTTATACAAAAAACATTTCTTTATAGTCTTTGTTTTATATCATGTCGTCACAAGATATCAATGTTATAAGAAACCTTGCTATGTTTGTTTTTTATGCTTTTTAAGAAAGGAACGCTTTTTTGGGTAGTGCCGTATAAAGAAACAGTCTCCCAAATAAAATATGTCTTTATAGCATTTTGAAACAGTACTGAATTGTTAAAGGTGAAACAATGAATGCTCTCATTTATTCATGTTCCTTAAAGTCTAACTCAGTTTGTAAATATTTATGGGACACATAACTCACTTTTTAGAAATGTTATTATTTGTATATATGTTGTATCTTGTGTATATGCCGTAGGCCTGAAATGCAATAAACGATCTGAATCTATATTCTAACGTGTTTAGGCTATGTATATGCTTTTATATGTATAGAAATGAAAATATGTATATGAGTATATACTTAACAGTTGCGATATTGATTTATAAACATTGCATATATTCTACAACGATGTGACGGTTGTCTCAGTTCGTAGGCAGATTCTATAAACACCCAAGACATTTTCAGGGTAAAGGCAAATAAACGGGGACCACCATCATCAGATAAATACCACCAATGTAACAAGCCTAGCGAAATACATCTGAAAAACCCAATTCCATCCGCTCAGTGGAAAACAATGTTAGTCACCATAAACTTTTGGATAAGTCATTTTTCATGATGATGTAGGATCTACAAACGTAACACTTTAGTTAGATTATTATTTTCTTTTACTCTTATTGAATGGTCAAAATAACAAAATAAAACAAACATCATCATTGGACATAAACTAGAATGGAGATTAGACGTGGTTGATATCAACATCTGTTATAAAACAATGACACTCAAATGGGTAAAAAATCCAAAAATAACAGATAATGCAAACTGGGAAGTTCTACCACACTTCGTTTTAAACCAATATGGTAAAGATCTACTGATTTTTATTATGAATCTAGACTCACTCAAGAGTATACATTCTTCAAATTCAAAATCCCGCCTTTTTATAGAAATTTGATAAAAAAATAAAAAAATCAAAACCAATCTGGATACTATAACTAACTTCAGAGATATACTTAACCAAGTTATATATGGGAGAATCGTTATATCTAACACAATTTAAAATGCCTTTATACAAGGCCTGGATCGACTCTTGCTTTATATTCATTGACGATATTATTGACAAAGGCAATATTAGATCTGCATACATACTTTCTAAATTATCAAATAAAACAAATTGGATCTCAGAACTAAATACTTTAAAAACAGTCTTTGCCAACAGCCTGGAAACACCTTTTGAATTCAAACCAATCATGCAAACCGAAAATAGAAATCACACTCAGTACTAAGATAAATAACATAAATATATTAATGATGCAACTAGTTAAAACATTATACGAGTATAACCAACACATAAAAGATAAGTTTGAACGTCCGTATGTCCATGATCATTGAGAAAGAGATCTCAACAACAATATCAATTGGAATTTATCTTATTTTAAGATAATCGTATGAAGCAGTTAAGATAATATTACTATTCACAGAATCTTAGCAATTAACGAGAATCTTTTCAAGTGGAAAATAGAAAATAGGCCCCTATGCCTTCTCTGTAACGAACTCGACGATAATGAACATTATGCCATTCGTTGTAAATATCTTGAAATATTTTGGTCTACGATCGAAAAAGCATTAAAAAGATGTGATTATCATAGTTCGTTTAAAAATTTAGAACATTTGATTTTTGGTTATATATTAAAACTAGCAGAATATCATCATGTTGCATATACAAAACATACTATTTAATTGGAAGGAGAACTAAACCTTTTAATTTGACACAAACCCTATTTAATGATACCATCGTAACAATAAAGTACTTTGAAAGCAAATGGATTAAAATCCCATTTCTATAAACATTCTCAAGCTGTCTGTAGTTTATATCTTACAACTATTTAATATCACACTTTTCAGCCCTTTGCTATGTTGTTATGCTTTAGGTTGTTTCTCTATACATGTGGTGTTTGAATTTATTTAAATAAATGAATTGTTGAATGACAATTGAAAGAAAAAACACATACAAATTAAAGATAACCTACCTTCAAAATGTATCATAAACTTGCATTCGCTTCTTCGCCCGAACTCGTCTGTTACGGATACAGCAGCAATTTGACTCGTGCCAATTTGTCCGACAGTCCTTTGGATAGTTGATGGAACTACAGCACTTACGACACCAGCACCCGCGAACGTTACGAAATCTTGCACCATTCGAGTTCCGTCATCACTACTATTCACCCGCACGATCTGATTAGGGGGACATGTCAGGGCAGGTTTGGCATTTCGATCTGGGGGTTAGATAAAGGACATTTCCATCAAATAACTGACATATCGACGCCTTTCTTAATTAAGCTTACATGAAAAGAATCTTAAGCATTCAATATATCACAATTTGCAGATCATTTTTTATATCGGACAAAAACACCTTCATTTTATCCCATGTATCATATTAACTTCAGGGTACCGTTTTACTAAACATTTTATGCTTAAAATTTGCATAAATTACAATCGAGATTCCCTCCTATTTCAACTTTTCGGCTAAGCAATATTGCATAGTAATACTTTATTGGAATCATCTCTCCGAGAAGCTTCAAATTAAGATACTATCCATCTTGATCAATTTCGATATACGCAAATACTTTCCTTAACCCTTTACCAAATGTCAAAGTTTTGGACTGTCCCAAATTGAAAGTGTTTGCAGAAGACATTTCAAAATGTGATGTAATTGGGGAATAATCTTCTGATAGAGTAGAAAACATTGTGGGAAAAGGAGAAATTGCTTGTTAAGAGCAATCGCTACTTTTCCAACAATTTTTCCAGAAAAGTCTTCAACAAAGTGGTCAAATGTCGCTATTGTTTGGTAGAGGATTGGATTAAGTCGTTTCCAGGAGTATCCAGGAGACCTGTGAGGCTAAATGATTGAGGTGTTGGACTGATTCTCCGGGAGTTCTTTGGTAACACTTTCACAACCAAGACCTAGTAATGGTGTTCCCCTGGAAAGCCGTAACACAACATGACAAATTGATATACTCTATTTAACACGACTCGTTTTCAATGAACCTATCTTCATTAACCCCTTTTGTATTATGATACGACTAGGAATACATTAGGTCCTGAGGTCGAGTCTCAGCTCGATCAACATTCTAAAACTGTCCGTCCAATACGACTTTACTCGTTTCTCATCACGTTCAAATCATGTTAAGTTAGAAAACAGTTAGTGGTTCGGAAAGCAGTTTGGGCAATATAAATGGGAAAATACCGGAGCATGAATAGATGCACTGACCTCAACAATATAAATAAGATTGAGTTGAAAACGACAATTAACCAAAAATACCAAGCATTCTAGCGACTAGTCCAAACAGAACATGTATCAATTTTACAGTGGAACATTGGTGACCTTTTCGGAAACTTTACTAACAGTACAAAATCGTCAGCGACCATATTGCTTGAAATCCAAGGGCTGACAATTTTAACCGCAATTCTCATCCCTTAATCTGCGACAGACGAGCAGTTCTGAACTCCTGTGACAATTTACCATGGGTTAGCATCAACAAACCTTTTGGTGCTTTCATCGCAATTAAAAGTGGTGTATAACTTAGATAAATTAGAGTAATGGCGGCGGTGGATAGACATTTACCGGCCACCCTTATCGGAGGGAGATATACTCCACACTCAATTTGGAGGAAAAACTTGCATCGCAATGTGCAGTTTACACCCAGTAGTCAAGTTGTAGTCGATGCCGTTGCGGTACTAAGCTAATCGAGCCTTACGTATTTGCAGCTATGATGCTGCTATTGGTGACGTTGATGCTACTATTGATGCTCATGATAATGGCCATGGCGAAAAGAACAAAGATAGTTATGATAATGATGATGATAATAATGATGATGATGAAGTTGATGCTACTACTGATGATAATTGTGAGATTCACAAAATGGGTCATAAGAAAAATAATGAAGATGATGATGATGTTGATGAAATTCATGATAATGGTCATGGCAAAAATAGCAATGATGTATATGATAATGATGATAATGGTGATGTTGTTGCTACTTTTATGATAATTGTGAGGATCACGATAATGGTCATGAAAATAATAATGATAATGATGACGATGATAGTGATGATGAAGTGTATGACGATGGTCTTGATAATGATGGCGATGATAGTGATGATGAAGATGTTGTTGTTGTTGATGATGTTGTTGTTGTTGTTGTTGTTGATGGGGGTGGTGGTGGTTGTGGTAGTTGTGGTGGTGATGGAGGTGGTGTTGTTGGTGCTGGTCATGATGGTGATGTAACGGTTGGTGACTTTGATGTTAATTGTGACGATTATGTTCATGGTTATAATACAAATAATGACGACGATTAAAACCATAGTGACGTTCATGATAGTAATACCGATAATAGTGATGATCATGATAGCGATGATGATGAAGTTGATGATGAAGATGATGGTGAAGATTGTGATGATGATGACGTTTAAGTTGGTAATTGTTGGAATTGGTGATCAAATATTTTTAGACAAAGCATAAAACATTCTGTCAAATGTATCAGCCAAGCCAAAGTGTATTCCAAAAACAGATTTAACGTATGTTACAAACAAATCAATCGCGAATACTTGTGGTAAAATTATTCATCAGACAGTTAGTGATACTATGTATATACCATGTAAAAGCAAATTTAACACCTCAGATGCATCAAAGCCCTAGTCTTTCTAGTACTTGATTATCACAGCAAAGACATACCATAACTTAAAAAAGACACAGTATTAAACTGAAAAGGTTTGTCTCTGATATTGACGTCTCATACTGTTGGCAATGCAGTGGTAGAGTGTCGGCTTCTTTTACCGAGAATCCCGGGTTCGAATCTCCATTAGGCGAGTTGAAAATAACCAGGACAAACCAACAAATCGGCGCTAGTACTGGTGTAGTATCCAGAAAACAGTGAGTGAATTCAATAAGCTTCAAGCTTCCATCACAATCGATGTAGAATAAATAAGATTAAACTTATCTGTGACTAACCTAATACGTCGAAGGTAAACAAACAAGTCGCCGCCCTGGTTTCGAAATCTGTGACAGTGAAGTTGAACTGTTGAGCCGTCGTAATGACGTCTCCCGTGGCCATGTAGTTGGTCCTGCTCTCTGTATTTATCCCGGAATTATCCATAAAATTCGGTAATTGAACCACGACACTATCCATAGGAAAGTAAGACATGTTTTCAGGGCAAAATGTCGCCACAGGATTCGTCACATCTGTAAACAGACGGGAGACCAGTGTGACTGGGTTTCAGTTATGCATATCTCTACCCGCTATACTTTTTGTTTCTAATGCAAATCATGCCTTTGATGAACAAACTCACTATTAGCTTCTCATAGAAATGATTAAAGCGTATCAACAAGAGATAAGCATTGTGGTAAGATATCGCTTTATCGTGTACACCCAGATTGAAAAAGTATCAGTTACGAATATTGATGAATCGCACCTTTCAGAGAAAATCTGATTTAACCCTTATAGTGCTGGAACCGACTTGATGCTTATGTAAACAAATTAGATCCAGGCCAGCCGCCAAGTAAATTGACGGCTGGCCTGTGATCTAACCTGTTTGCTGCTCTGAGTATATTTCCTTATCAAAATAAAGAAGATATTTAAGGTTTTGGACGGCAGACAACACAAAAATCAATTATTAGAAATCTATCCAGCACTATAAGGGTTACGAGAGAACATCACACTAACGATCATTGATGAAACGGGCTACTTGATTACATGATGTTGGATTGTAAGACATAGTTACCTGTACACGTGTGTAAGTTATTTGGACTTAGGCTGTTAGACCAGTTCACCGTATTGGTTGGAGCATCATAATCACACGTGTAATTCCTCTCCTGTCCATTTAACAAAGGCGCGAACCCGTTTCTCACACATTTGTAAGTGAGTGTTGCTCCTCTTTCGTAAGTCGTCGCTATCTGTTGTGCATCTACAGGTGTACCAGGGTCTGCACACCTTTTACCTGTAATGTTGGATTCATAAATACATTTTAACTGGAATTTTAGATTTGTGTAACATTTTACCGGAGATATTTGATTAGCGTAAACATTTAACATGAACTATTATTTTTGTAAATACCTGTTACCTTGAATATTTCATTTGTAAATACAATTTAAAAGCGATATTGGATTTGCGTAAACATTTGCCTGACATATTACTTCTGTGTCCACGATTTAACTGGAAAGGTATGTGTACATCTTTTACCAGGAATGTTGGATTTGTGTACAGATTCGAGCTTGAACATGTTGTTTGTTAACACATTTTTATACTCCAAACCAATTTAACTTGAGATTACTCGAGAGAACACGTATGCAGCGACCTCTTGTTCGTGTAACTTCGCTTGAAAAAGATGAGTTTATTATTCGTTACATCCGGAAACACCCGAAAGGTCTCAAGAATGTTTATAAGTCTCAAGTTAAGTTGGTTGAACTGTACCTAGAATATCAAATTTGTGTACACAGTTTTACTTGTAATATTTTGTTTGTGTACATCTTTTCAACTGCAATGTTTTGTGTACAGATTTTTCCAAGAATATCTTGTTTGTGTTCTCATCTTACATGGAATACTTCGTTGATTTACTCATTTTTACATGGAATATGGTTTTTGTTTTCATTTTTTACTAAGAGTGTTTTATTTTTTTATTACTTATTTTTACCTGGAATATTCTGTTTGTGTACACAATTTTCCCTGATATAATAGATTCGTTATCAAATTTTAACCTGCAGTAGTTGAGTGATTGTACACATTTTACCAGGAATGTTTAAATTGTGAACATCTTCTCAATTGGAATATTGAGTTTGTCTCACTGTTTACCTGTGTCAATTTGTTAATTAACACTTTCAGTTGGAACATTGGATTTGTGGAAACCTTTTAGCACGGTTCTTTAATTAGCAATCATGTCTACCTGCATGTTCCTATTTATACTAGAATACTAGATAAGCGAAAGAATTTCCTAGAATGTTAATTAATGTTCACCTATTTACCTGAAATATTTTATTCCCGTACATATCATTCGTGTGTCAATTGGGTTCTTTGATCTTTTTTACCATGAATATTGACTAGAGTACATCTTTTACCTTGGATATTTCATTTATTTTGCACCCTCTACCATGACTAGCTTCATGGCTCTCACAACTTTCTTGGATTATTTGATTCATGTTAACCCTTTTACGATGAAACTTGATTGGATTACGCCTTTAACCTGGACTATTTTATTCGTGTTCACATTTAACCTGGGATACTTGATTTATCTTTGAATACCTGATTTTTAAAGATATCAGTTATTCCCGATATCAGTTATGGAATAACTGATTTGTTAACATCTTTATCCTAAACCATTTAACCATGATCATCTTTCACTAATTGGTTCATGTACTCTTATCCGAGATGGTTTGCATTCAATGAATAAACGGAACAGTTGGACATAAACGTGACGTATTATCATTATCAAAAAGTGTGTATGACATTGTCACCACGTGTAGGAATTGCTTAATTTTATCTTTGAGTGTTATTGTGTGTCTTCTTTCACAGGAAACGTGGGCGCCGTTTGCATATGTAAATACGCCACACTTTGATTTCTTCAAGTCCTTTTTTAGTGGTTGGTAAGGAAAATATTCTAAATGCTACATGTTTTACCACCAACGTGTTTAACGCCTTATTTAAAGAATTTCAAACCTGCGCTATTTACTTTTAGCAGCGTCAACCATTTTTTCAATGCTTCATTACAAGTTAGCAGATTAGTATCAAATACACTAAGCAAAGTTTTATAGAGTCTGATTAAAAGTAGTGTCAGAACTTAAATAAAGGACAGTTTTACTCTCTCATGTCGGGCGCATATCCTCCCCTGAATCACCGAGAGGGGGCAGAGGTCCGCCAATTTTATCTGATATTTTCTTTGGGGGTGGGGTAGGTTACCTTTCCAACCCGAATTAATCACAGGGGTCAGATATCCACCAACTAGTTTTTGACTTGGGGCTCATATCATATCTTCTTGATTTGGTGAGAGAATACTTCTCGGTCCCCTTGAAATTAAGAGGCACCTTTCCGAGAGGGGCACCTCTCCGGGACACCTCTCCGGGGACACCTCTCCAGGGGGCGACTCTCCAGGAGGCGATTCTCTGGGGGCACCTCTCCGGGGGCACCTCTCCAGGCACATCTCCAGGGGGCACCTCTCCGGGGACACTTATCCAGGGGGCACCTCTCCAGGGGGCGACTCTCCAGAAGGCGACTCTCCGGGGACACCTCTCCGGGAGCACCTCTCCAGGCACATCTCCAGGGGGCACCTCTCCGGGGGTACTTATCCAGGGGGCATCTCTCAGGAGGCACCTCTCCGGGGACACCTCTCCAGGGGGCGACTTTCCAGGAGGCGACTCTCCGGGGGCACCTCTCCGGGGGCACCTCTCCAGGCACATCTCCAGGGGGCACCTCTCCTGGGACACTTATCCAGGGGGCACCTCTCCAGGGGGCGACTCTCCAGAAGGCGACTCTCCGGGAGCACCTCTTAGGGGGCACCTCTCTAGGCACATCTCCAGGGATCACCCCATCCGGGGGTACTTATCCAGGGGGCATCTTTCAGGAGGCACCTCTCCGGGGGCACTTATCCAGGGGGCATCTCTCCGGGGGCACCTCTCCGGGGGCACATCTCCGGGGCACCTCTCCGGGGGCACCTCTCCAGGCACATCTCCAGGGGGCTCCTCTCCGGGGGCATTTATCCAGGGGGCACCTCTCCGGGGGCACCTGTTCGGGGCTACCGCTCCGGGGCTACCTCTCAGGGGGCACCTCTCCGGGGGACACCTCTTTGGGAAAACCTCTCCGGGGGCACCTATCCAGGACACCTCTCCGGGGACACCTCGACGGGGGCAACTCCACGAGGGGCGCCTGTTCGAGAGGGGTGCCTCTTCATGGGGACGTGTTTCCAGGTACCGAAAATGTGGAACATTATGAAATCAAAAATAAATCATCACATAAAAAAACAAGTAGGCCGTTTTTTACCTTCACACCGTAGCGTCCCGAAATCCCAGCGCCCGTTTGGTTTGCAGGTGACGTTTCTGGGGTTCAAATCTCCAGATTCGCCAAACAAATCGTATCCGTCATCACAGCTAAATACAAACGATGGATTCTCCAAAAACAGTCTGGAAGAGAGTGATACAAAAGGTCTGCCACCGGTGGGTAACGCTGGCGTTCCACAGTCTATTGCTGTAAAATCAAAACATGGGACCATTTAATAAACACGACTTTTCTATGCATTGGACAATCCACAGATACCATTGAAAAAGGGTGGCAAATTAATTAACATATTTAGAGCTACTTTTCTTAGCTGTCATTTCCCATTTCTCTACCATTTCATTATTATAAACAAGTTTACGTAAATAGATGTGTTGCATAGGCAAAGTTGTATATTGAAAACGGCCTACCACACCCCTAAACAAAATGCTTCACAACAAACATTCTGTTGGGACCATGTTTACAAACATTGCTACACTGCAGACGAAATCATAAAACTAGCCTCGTAGGTCGGTTTGATTGGTTTCAAAAGCAAAATTCACAAGGGATACGACAGTCATTGCACTTATTTATGATTATAGAGAAGAAAACTTTCTTTACAAGACATGGACATAGATGACAAATGGAGAGACACATGGAGGATAATCAACTCCTTTCGATTGATATCAAAAATTTGTCACGAGAATAGGTTGTTATCAGGTTGAAAAAACGAGTTCGAATAACGAGTTTTTCTACATGATAACAACCCATTCAAGTGACATATTTTTTATATCTATCGAATGGAGTTGATTATTCTATTCATTTTATTCCACTATATGAAGTATATTTGCCAAAACACATCCATTAACGCCAAATGGAATATAAAATGGGAGGAGCAAAGCAGTTTATAACCCCAAAGACATCATTTTTGCAACCTATGACATGTATCACGCGTATGGATATATTTAAGAATACAAACATTTTACTGCCGTGTGCAAAAGTGAAGCTATGACTTTAATGCAAAGGAATGGTAAGAAAGTAGTCCCGTCAAAATTGATATCATCACTAGTGATGATATGACTTTTTGATATCATCGCTAGCGACGATATTCACTGTGACAAAAATGAAAAATAATACACTGAGAAATCCCAGTATTTCACTCATGAGAATATAATAAAAATGGTTAACACACACATCATTTGATTTTGATGAGAATGTTGTCAGACCTGGGCTTCGAACTCGGGTCATGTCGGTCATGCTATAGATCAAGCTAGTGAGGCCAAGTAGACAATAAACTGTTCCCCTGCCGTCTACCGGCTCCACTATGTTTTATAAGAAGGACAACGAGCAAACACCACATTACGGGCGCATTCATTGGTCAGAAGGCAACGTTCCAAAATACGACGACAACAACAAGAATAACAACAAGCAACAACATACATACATACATAATTGTTTCCCCCGAATCATTGTTTTGCGTTAAATAAAAGCAGAACGCCCTTTGACAAGATTTTGATTTGCTTTGCAACAAAACTTTAATTTCAAATCATTCTGACCATCATTTACATAGCCTTGTCTCACGGCCAGCCGTTTATTAACTTTGAATCGGCGAACGTTCATCTCTATGGATACTGCGCTGTTTCCCTTCCTTCTGTTACCAGCCAGAATTCTGTCTGGTAGACTTGTACAATACCAGCCTCTATTTTCAATAGACGAAAGACCGGTTCCCAGCCTGGTAGATTTGTACCATACCAGCCTCTCTATTTGATAGACGAAAGACCGGATCCCAGTCTGGTAGATTTGTAACATTCCAGCCTCTATATTTAAAAGATGAAAGACTGGTTCCCAGTCTAAACAATCACTTACCTGGACATTCATTAATATTCTCCCCACCAAGTCGCATGCCCCCGTTGTCATAAATACAGTACGCCGTACGTGTGATGTTTCGAGTGTCGGAATATTGGCATGTTAACTGCACCGATTCTTTGAACATAACACTTTCCTTGTTGAAAGACCCGTATGTTGGGGGTGTTGGAATGACACAACCTCGAGCTGGAAGAGAGAGGCAAACAAAGATCGTGTGAAATCTCTGTTAACTATCATTCCTTTATGTCAAAATGCATCAAGCTCAGAAGAAAAATGAAGTATTTGTGTTAGCACTCGTTTCATGATGTAATAAGAAGGGAGATAATGTCAATACAAAAATGTCATTGGTTTTATTGGGATATTTTTTTTCTTTTTTTCTTTTGTTTCTTTTGTTTTTCTTTGTTTGTTTGAAATTGCGATGACTGGATTTACATCTTGATTCAAACTCATTTAAACACATTTCTTTGCAGACGATTTTCATACGACGAGCCATTGTAATTGAAAGAGATGTTTTTTTTCATCTACGATATCATTTACTGGGAAGGTATCCAACTGGATTTTTGATGTACATGTAGTCATACAGAATATATTAAAGTGGGCGTATAGGCAGTGATTTGAAAGGTGCTTACTCACAGATGGGTATATTAGAAAGTATAATGAAATATCTTTAAAACAAAAGGGTTTTGTTTTACCAGAGACATAGTTAACAAATCTATGTCTCCCGTTTTACTGCGTTTTATACAATTACAAGTAGGAATTGAATGCATATTTAATTCACAAGACATCAATATTACAAAGTATGTACAGTCTTTAACCCATTACCAAACAATAACGACATTTGACTATAGTGTTGCAGACGACTATGGAAAACACTGTTGGAAAAGAACAAATTGCTCGTAACAAATTTAATCACATTTTGAAATGTCGTCTGCAAATTCTTTCAATTTGGGACAGTCGAAAAATAGGCGTTTGTTAAAGGGTTAAGCGGTATATCCAAAAAACGATTGCAACGCATTTGGATTCAAATATATATTAATTGACTGTATAAGGCTCTAAATATTAGATACGAATTATATTTGCTTCCAATGGCTACTCTCCAGTGTGCATTATACAGCAGAATATTTGTTACACAGTTTCAACCAAATTTAATTTTAAAACCCAAACTTTCTCACATCTGTGAACAAACAGCTTCAAAACCACGAATAGAAAAGAGGGAGGCCAAAGTTTCCTCATTAGTGTGAACAAACTTACGGTAGCAGGCATGTACTGGTAGAGTTCGATTACTTTTACATTCGAACGTAACAGATAATGACCCGTTTCGTAATGCATATCCGTCTTCACATGTTAGAGTTACATTATCACCAAACAATAATGTATCGTCATTTGAAGAATACCTTCCATACGTCACTGTTTCGAGTGGGTCACATGCTATTCCTGTAACGGAAATAAAACATTGTATTAACCCTGTACCAAACACCAAATTTCCGACTGTCCCAAATTGAAAGAGTTTGCAGACGACTATTCAAAATGTGATGAAATTGGAAAATAATCTTCTGACAGGGCAGAAAACATTGTTGGAAAAGGGAAAATTGCTTATTACAAGCAATTTCTCCTTGTCCCACGATGTTTTACAGAGTCGTCTGCAACAAAGTGGTTAAATGTCGTTATTGTTTGGTAATGGGTTAACTGTTACTGGATTCCTGACGTATACGTCATCCAAGTGCTATTTTTAGGATTAACTGTTTGTATAGTATTGAAAAAAAGATGGCTTGTCCAATCAATTCGTTCGATTGTCGTGAGATTTAAATAACTCAATCGGTAAGCCGGCTTTATCAGCAATAGAACCATATATTTCCGAGTTTGATCCCCACCTACAGCTTTTTTCGTGACGGGTAAATTTGTCATTTTTCACATTTTTCTTTACAATGTTTTATCAGGGTTGACATCGTTAGTTACCATATAAAATGGCATTGATTGAAATGTTTTATAAACTCAATATAAGGAACTATTATGTTATATGATATGTGATTTAATACATAAATAGATAAAAAATAAAAAAATAAAAAAAAGAAAAGAGAGACACACACACAATGAAAATTAGGAAAAAAGCACGAAACTATCATTATCTTTATAAATGGTTTCAAAGAATTGAAATGTACAAATAAAAAACTGTTTAAAATAATACAAAAAAAAATCCCATCCTATGAATGAGTTCGAACACGGACTTTCAGCGTGGCACTTGCATACACTAACCATTACGCTATAGTTGTTACGATAGATTAGAAACAACATACATGTACGTAGGTAAATTTGATCTGGACAGGGGTTCGGGGGAATACGATTCTATTTATAGACTATCCCTATATAAATTGTGATGACGTAACTGTCAGGAATTACGAGTTTGCTTGTAGTTTAGAGATGAAGTGTACGCTGAATGTAAATCTATGGATGCGAGAATATATAAAGCATCTTTACATTAACCACATGAGAAACAATAACAAGGTACGTGATCACTTGTGTGACACGCCACTGTAAAAACTATAAATAGAGTATGCCCTCGAGTGAGGAGGAAACAAGTCTATAAAATATCATCCAATTGATCCATAATTTATCACCATTTCCAAGTATTCCAGGATTTATTCTTTACTATCTCATTCATCGTTCTTCTATATTCTGTGACTAAGATTTGTTCATTCCAAAATCACATTTTTTCTCATTAATATGTTTGCATTGCCATGTTTTCGCATTTTTATGAATTTGAATATTGTATATGTTTGATAAAATTTGCAAAGAATAGTACGTCTCCTCTGTATTTAATTGGAACTACTCGGGTATTTCTGTGAGCTATGAAATACACCTCGGATATGAGTGTATGGTTACAATTTTTCGGGTAAATCGGCATCCGGCAATTAACACATTTTCTAAGCGTTCACGTTAAGTAGTTCAATGTGTATGGAAGTGTCGGACATCCTTTTTAATCATTTTTTATCAGTAACTCATACCAAATGGCGAAATTGTTGTTGTGACAATTATAGTTGTTTCCTCAATCAAATTTAACGACTGTTTAGATTTCACATGTAAGATCTATATTAAAAACGAAAGTTAAGTGACGTCATTCTCGCGGGAAACAATGTGGCGTCATCCCTATTATTTCAGAGGTGTTTTCATTGGATAAACCCGATGTGTTCAGATGGCTCTGTATTCCCACTAGAAATTTATCGGCTAGTAGTTGTACACATGAATAACATGCATATGCTTAATACCTCTAACATCTTTATATCGCAAGATATCAGCCTTAAATAGCTCTTAAGTAACCAATACCGGCTTGTAAAGCGGGAACGACAGCTTGGCATTGGCGAGCATCCATAACGGCTCTGTCAGCATTTCCTTTCAATGTTAAAATGAACTTATGTGCAATTTTGAGATGCCTTGTTATATTTTATGAGTGCGTACACGGACTGTCGTGATACACGTACTTTAATTCAAATCATATTTCAACACAAAAAAAAAACAATTAACCAAAACATTTTTTATCATGAAAGTTTTCATTATATTGAGCCTTACGCATGCTTTCTTTAGTCCTGTTAGCATAGTATGGGTTATAAACAAAAAAAACTATTGAAAAGCGAAACAACAATTAATGTGATTTATTGTTAATCAGTATGCGATTGTCTGTGTCGATTTGATATGTTTCTTCCGAATTCTAATTCCCACAAAACAAAATTATTAAGAATAGAATGTCCATCGCTTGTTGTCCATAGAACATGGGTATCCAAAACATAATGATAAAGATGAACAAAACTCGGTATCATGTTCGAGATTAAGCATACAGCCCCTGACTGGGACAATGCTCTTTCCGACGTTTAAAGTAATTATTCGTATCTCATCACTGATTGTATTTATTCATGTGGGAAAGCTCAAAGCTGTCAGCAGCTCCAAAGTCCCCGGACGTCAACATACTTTTTTTTGGAACTTACTAAAGTAAAGGAATACATATTTATTTAATATTTCAGCAGAGAAAACAATTTAATACTAGCTAACTTTGGGCGTTTTTTCTATTGTATACAAATCCGATGACAAGGCTACATGACCTAGATAAAGCTCGCATATATGTCAAGTCATAGACACGTGACTCGTGAAACTCAGAAAACACACTGAAAGCAAACATCCACGTTCCTGCACTGAAGTGTTTACATCGAACTAGCAGGAATAACATACGGTTGGCAATGTAGATCTTACACAGAAAGAACAGCAGGGTATACGGGTACTTAATTACCATACAGTGGATGTAACATCCAGTTAGTGAAACCTAGGAGGTTTTCCGTCATTATCTACATTTATAGACCGACTTCGGTTACTTTATTCTTATGAATATTTGTATGGAGCATAGCTGAATACCATACGCCAAATCCACATTTTACACATATAGTTCTTTTTTATGACGTCCGGTAACATTAAGAGAATAATGTAGAGTACTTGATGGGAATACCCAGATCGTATATATGTGCTCAGACAACCACAATATGACTGAGGTATCGCTGAAAATGCCTTAAACATAATATCTAATAAGCCAACCAATAGACTGATCATTGAGAAAATACAAACGAATCAAATTGACGAATAAATATATTTGTGTATGCTTGAGTAACAACTAACATAGGGTAAGAATGAAAAATCCCTTTTGCCACATATGTTGTAAAGGTGCTTGTTTACAGATGAGAACATTTGAAAAACAGAATAGGATGTCATTGAAACTAAACAGTTGTATTGTTAGACAATTAAACGTTGCTATTGAAAGATATTTGTATACTGTATATAATTATATATTTTATTATGTACAGTTTGTATACGGCATATTTCAAAAGAGTTGCTTCTCTTTACAGGCTCCAAAAATTCTGAATAGGAACAAATTTTGCTTCCATTGTTTTTTTCCTCCAGCGCGTCTCATACCAAAGATACACGACGGGGCAGTTGTCTTAAAGAAATGAGGTTTTGACTTTCAAATGTTCCCACATCTGTGATCTAGTACCTTTAAAAGTTACCATACAGTGGATGTAACATCCAGTTAGTGCATAACATGTCTACACTTACTGACGCATGTGTGGTTGAATCTGTATACATCGCCCGGAAGATGTCCGGTCTCGGAGTCCGGTATCGTATGTCCATGCTGACCATTCTCCGTAAACAGCTCATAGCCTTCTTCAGGACACACGCACATATAACTGCCCGGTAACTCAACGCAACCTTGACTGCACCCACCCTTATAAACATCACATTCCTTAATGTCTGAAACAAGACATCAAACAAATTATAACGGTCAAAGGTAAGATATGTAAATTATAACACTAGGTTAAGACATCAAAGCTGATGCCTTATTTGGCAAAATCTTTGTACACATTTTACCATGATACTACAACATAATTAAGGTATATGACCCGTTATTAAATTGTTGCACATCTGAACACTAAATGGTAGCAATTTTATGAAACTATGTAACATTGAATATATTCACAAATAAAAGGGTTTACCGAGAAACGTTTCCATTATAACCTCAATTAGATGCATTACATGATTCCGATTACATTTTCAAAAAGAAATCCAAACTTTACCGCCGAAAACAGGAGAAAATCAATTTTATCAGTCATCTTTGTAAACAACTCATGAAAGAATGAAAACAAGGAGGGATAACAACAACACCTTATACCATAAGATGATGTGTCAATTTGGTCATTGGATATTTACTGCTTTATATTTAATAGCTATTATAGTCATTTTATGTATTGAAACATTGGAACATGCTTGATTTTTAGGGGCCATATAGATTTAAAGCAAGCCATGCCTTTCATGCTTTGAAAGAGATTGCTACAAAAGCGTTTAAAGGAATTTGTAGAAATTAAGATGATTGACCAATTTGTTTATTAACAGTGATGCCTATATTGACAAGGCATTGGTATTATATATCCTTAAACATGTCATTGTCATTTCTAATGTGTAAACCACCTTTTGTCTTGTTTTGCTAGTTTAAAATTAAGCTTTTCCTTAGTGATGAGGAGGGATTTGTGAAAAGTTTGATTTACATCCAAACTGTTCACCATCTAATGATTCCAAAATCTGCAAATATTTATATAAAAACGATTTAATTATTTCTAAGATATCATTCAAATGAAATCGTTCCTTTGCTTAACTGAAACCCACTAGTGACCTGTGCTAGGAACGAGAACTTTAGAAATCCTTGCATGAGACAATGCTTTCTTGGAGCATAAGAATACATTACATATTACGCGCATGCTAAATAAACGAAAATGTTTTTTTCCAGTTATCGTCCTTAGTTCATGATTGAGATACAACAATTCCTTGTATTACGTGGGGGCAACAGTATTGCAGTAAATGTGGCTGACAGTTGTTCAGTGGTCAAGTGGTGGAGCGTCGCTGTCTTATACTGAGGGTCCCAGGTTCGATCTCTTTTAGTGGCGCGGTTTAAATTTGCCTGGGCTAGCTTACGAACCAAGTGCTAAATAAGTATCCAGGAAGCAGTCATCGCCCATCTACAAGCGCGTCTTAATGTGGCAAGGAAACCGAGGCAAACTAAGATGTAAGATGTCATTCTTTGAACATCTATGAATACCGACGCATTACTCTTGGTCGTCTGAAACTGAAATGGCTATCTAAAAAGCCTAATTATTCTACAGTCCTGTAAAAGAAATGCGAAGCCAACGTGCTAATGATTTACGAGTAAATCAAGGTCCATTCATGTACTTTCTCCTCAGATGTGCGATAGAATGCCAAACCTACCGATCGGATTTCCAAAACGTTTCTAAAAGGTTGTCGGTGTCTGTGTTGTATTCTTTGTTATTCAATTAGAATAAGTATTCTTTATTATTATTTAATTAAATGTAATGTGTGCGTGATGTCATTTATTTCCAATTTCAAGGTAGGAAATTGTCGGAAATACATTGATACTTCTGCTTTGCCTGTTTTAGCATAAATGATTGAAGTTCGTTTTGCTGATTTGGTCCATCAACACGTTATCCTCAAGACAATCATCACCATTGCTTAAATACTCAATGATTATTAACGGCAGTCCCTTAACAAAAGTGGAAATGGGTTTCTCTCACGGGAAAAGATCGAGTGATTGACCGACAGGAAAGTAATCGTCCACTGTCCCGCCTCAATCATTATGAACATGTTTGGTGAAGTACTGTGAAGTGTTGGTAGTAAACTCGTATTGAGCGAAATATTATGGTGCGAATGAAGTTGGTACCCGACTTGATTTTTACGCCATTATGGTATCAAAACAAAATAAATATGAACGGGAATCCTTGATTTATCTTAATTTCAAAAGAAAATAAAGATATCCTCAGAGATATAAGTACTTACCTTTACAAACGTTGTTGGTATCTTTCATATATCCATCATTACATAAACTTTCATGACCTGGATCTGTATCTTGACATTTCTTTGGTAAGGTCACATGGGTTTACGGCATCTGCGCATTCATTTATATCTGGAAAGCAAAAAATTTCGTTGGAATTTTTTTTTAAGTGAAGTATAGTTTACAAAGAGAGGTTCTCGACTCTGTGATTTTGTGTCAGTTATGTTAAATTTACGAGTTTCTCCGTCCTCAAAGACGAAACAAGACTCGTATTTTTCGCAAATAGATAATTTAACTTGAATCTTGAATGGTTGATATATTTCTAATCCCAATTCCAAATTCCTATCACGAAGAAACCTTGACTTACTAGTACAGGAGAGTTCTTTGTCCAGGGTTTGATTGGCCAAACAGATGACGGTTTGACTCCCTTCGTACCCTTCTTTACAACTGAAGACTGCTGTCCCTTCATATTCAATAGTTGTAGAATCCCAGGGTTCTGCGTTTGAAACTTCCGGCAGCACGCACCTGAGTTCTGGAAGACGATACGGGTGTAACAGATATCAGCATGAAGCTTGGAATTATTTATTTGCTTAATAAACTTTTTATCATACCACAGAAGGGTATAAAGATTCAATTATTTGATCATCTTGTCGATATAAGTAAATATGAATAACTGTTTTAATAGAACAATCTTAATTAGTTTCTAGGAGTTCAGTACAGTTTGCTTATGTGAAAAAGGGCTTAATTTTATCTATTAATTTCAAGTTAAAGAAATGTTAATCTATTAGTTTCAGGTTGAATGTGAAACGCTTAAAATGATAAGTGGATTCTGGTAGACAGTTTCTAAATGATTATTTCACAATTTTGAACTGGTATAAAAGACCTTCCCTGTTCAGTCCAAAGGAGAAGCAATATACTATGTATCTCCTTTTTCCCATAGCTTTATATTCCGATACCGACACTATACTTCTGTTAACTCAATGTCACAGAAGAATCATACTGCTTAACTTGGTGTCGTATTTTCAAATCGTCGACTGCAGATTCAACATTAGAGGGATGAAAGAATAATCAAAATCAATACAATGTAAGATAACCTTTGATTGAGAAAATAGGTCATGAGGTCATTGATTACTTTCACTTAAACTCTAAGTATTTACTTCGATTAAACCATAAAAATGTTGAAATAGACATAAATTCCTATTTAGAATACCAACTTCGACATGTTGGTGGCGTGGAATGTGTCCAGCCCTCAGTGGTACACTGTGTTCGCTGTTGTCCAATCAATTCATAACCGTCGTCACATTTAAACTTCAAAACAACATTAAACTCAGCAGATCCATTTGTCAGCTCATCCCCAGCCTCTATGATGTATCCTCCATTGTCCACTGCTAACCTTCCATCAGAATATTGACATGCCGATGCTACAATAATTCGAAAATAAAACAATCGATAATGCTATGTACCATATAGCAATGTGAAATTAGCTTTAGTTGATTGATCACAGAAGAACATTTTAGTCAAAATAAAATGCTGTTATACAATACATTTCTTTTTGTATTTTTGTTTTAAACGAACAAAGAATTACTGAAAGAATACTTAATTCGCGAGGCACCACTTAATCTAACTTTTAACTTTGATTGGAGCTAAAAGAAAGAGGTTGCAACACTTTTGGATTAAAATACCTACCAAGTCACTGTCCCAAAACTTAAGAACAACCTCATTTTACTTCCAAAGTGAATCGTTTTTACTTCTGAATTAACCACACCTGTGAACAAGCACCTTAAACGTTGTAAGCTCTATAAGCCCAACTCAACGTTCATCTCGCATCCAGTAAGAAGGTCTTTACGTAATAACTATTTGAAATCGATTTAGATTTTTATTGACTATAGGACATAATTATCAAATCAAGATAAAATATATCTGACTTAAAAAGTTTGTAATACATGTAGGCACAAAGAACTATTTTATGTGAAGTTCCTACACACCGTGTAAAAGTTTGTTATACATGTAGGCACAAATAACTATTTTATGTGAAGTTCATACACACCGTGTAAAAGTTTGTTATACATGTAGGCACAAAGAACTATTTTATGTGAAGTTCCTACATACCGTGTAAAGGTTTGTTATACATGTAGGCACAAAGAACTATTTTATGTGAAGTTCCTACACACCGTGTAAAAGTTTGTAATACATGTATGCACACAGAACTATTTTATGTGAAGTTCCTACACACCGTGTAAAAGTTTGTAATACATGTATGCACAAAGAACTATTTTATGTGTGAAGTTCCTACACACCGTGTCATAAACGTATAGCTGTATCAGGAGTAACGAACCCTAGTTGTGTACTATAGAGGCATGTCGTCTGCTGTGATTTACTATAGGTGGTAATACATCATAAATAAGCCTGCTTCGGTAGAAACGTAAATCTTTTTCCAGAATGTGTATTACTATACTCACATGTACACAAAGGCGGAGTTATCCAGTCACCGCTTTTGTTGCAAGTGACAACGCTGTCACCTTGAATACCAAAGCCAGTGTCACAGGCGTATGTTGCATTTCCCCCGTAGCTTGCTTTGGTGGCATTTACGATGTAGCCATTGTTTATCTTCGGTGGTGTACCACATCTTACAACTGAAAATGGAGATCAGTGGGATACTTAGGAACTGTGGACCTAGGTTGATAGTTGATAGAATGATTTAACCCTTTACAGAACGCCCAATTTTCGACTGTCCCAAATTGAAAGAGTTTGCGGACAACATTTCAAAATGTGATGAAATTGAAAAAACAATCTTCTGGTACGGTAGAGAACATAGTGAAAAAAGGGGAAATTGCTCGTTAAGAGCAATTTCTCTTTTTCCCACGGTGTTTTCTAGAGTTAGCTATAACAAAGTTGCCAAAAGTCGTTATTGTTTGGTAATGGGTTAAGGAGCTATGTTATCATCCACGTATTTCAATTCAACAACTGAAAGATAAGTCGATGGAAAGATTGTAACCGCATGGATAAGAGTGTGATGATAATATAAGTAATGATCAAAGTGGTAAACACTTTATTTAAATTGGATACTTTGTACAATGCCACAAAGACAAACAGATATGGCGTTCAACTGTAATGGAGTTGAGGGTCTCTGGTTTGATTCCCGTTAGCGGGAAACAATAATTACACATTTAGCGAAGTCATTGCGACGTCGTTATATCTTCTTTTATAACATACATTCCTTAGATAATCTGCACAACACATATAGATAATAATAAAAGAAACTTTTAATGTGATATTTTGGACTAAATTGCATATATACAACATGTGCAACGTAGATGCGCAAAAACATAGCATATGTTCGTTCGTGTGTCACAGCTGATCAATTATGTTCATCTGTTAAAGTATAAAGTAATATGAAGGCTTTTAATTATTTCTTAGCTTTCTTTTATGACATAAATATACCATCGTCGATAAGGTATCAACTGCCTAAGTGTAATACATATAAAAGGTGCCGGCTCAGACCGAAATATTTTATTATTTAAGATAAAAAATCCAATCGTCTTTCTAAGCACAATTTTACAACTTATCTCAGTAAAGAAAATGTGTTAATTTTTTATATGTGTTTCAACATTGTGCAAACAATTCCTCAGCTATATGCCGTCTTTATTGAAATTAGCAGCGTCATTTAGGACACACATGTGTGTTAGCTCAGAGCGAAAAAAACATCGGAATCAGGAATATAATTTGGTAGGACTGAAATGTGTATGGTCAGACCGAATATATTATCTTCATTAAGGAATGAAGAATTGAGCTTTAAGTAAGGATGAAATATGTGTTTGTTGATTAACATCGCATCAACAACTCTTCAGTTTTATAACGTCTTTATCAAGATCCCCAGTACTAGACTAGGACGCAGAAGTGCTTTACCAAAAGACCCTTGCACCAAACCATCGGTGGCTTTGGGGCTTGAAATCAGGATACTGTACTGTAACCAGGTGACAAAACATCCCCCTAGCAGCCGCTGATATGTCTAGGCTCCAATCGATCGTAGTTTTGAACAAAAATAAGTACAGGTGAAATTCGGGAGTTTGAAACTCACTCATTACACACCTTGAAGCACGTACAGACGAAATCTAAACAATTGAAGACCTCAAGTCTATCCTTTCGATGTGGAACCGTCAGAACATTCAGTACGAATGAAAAATGATCACTTACCCTGACATTCGGGGATGACCTTTGAGCCATCTCCAAGAACGAACCCCTCAATTTTACAAGTAGCTGTCACAGAGTTCTCGTTCTTGTATTTTTCAAGATTGAATTGATATCCGGTAGGGCATGAGAGATCAACAGAAACATTAAAATAGGAGTCGTTGGTAGATTTAATCGTTTCTGCTGATACGTCTAAGGGTGTGCAATCTAAAGAAATAATAATAGAATGAATACCAAAGCATTTATGAAAGAAAAATCAGTTTATTTGCTATTACTAGTCGAAAGACGACATTTGTGAAAAGGGTACTCCATGTTAAAGATATTTTACTTCTTCGAAAACCAAGCTGAAAAGGAGTCAAGGTAGACTTGGAATAAAGAGCATATGAAGAGCATCTAACAATGTGACAAAAGATGTCCAAACTGTCTTATTGATGAAGAACCAATCAATAAATTCGATATTGATGACACTATGGGCACTTCTCTTCAGTGGACGTGTCCTCATTTTGTCAGAATATAACCATGCTTTGGAACTCGCCATGTGTCCAGTATACTTTATTTTGTGTGTTTATACTACGCTAAATATGATTTCGTTCCGTTAATAATGCGACTTTGTTAGGCTAAAGAGAAGTATACAATCTGAGAATAGCTTTTGGTGTTTACACAACCGTCGGATTTGATAAATTATCAAATTGGTGTCAGGCGTTCAAGACCAACATTTTTCGGTAACCCGTGTAAAGGTTATGTCTTAACTTCAAACCTTCAACCTGTTCCTTATGTTAAATATATACTTATCGAAACATTTCCTTTCTCCAACTATAAAGGTTTGCACAAAACAACTCGAAACGAGGATGAAATCTTAAATGTTTCCACGTAGCATTTAGGCTTTATTGGATAAGAATTAAATAATCGATTGGACACGTTTAACTTCACCAACAATGCTTATGCAAGTCTCGTGTACGGGTAGGTACACCTAGGATAGTTTGGCAAACCGTTGATGGGTTCTGGTTTTTACTCATACTTCTGCATTTTGCTTTGACATAACTGTGTCCCTATCAAACGAAAAAACCGGCACGGAGCGAAAATGTGACGTAAGGAGCTACAGAAGTAGTCTCAGGCAAGCAATGATAAAACGTTAAAACACTGGTCAATGTCACGCTGTACTTCATTTACCACTGTCATCATATAAGTCACGTGACCTTGAATAAACATTAAGCGAATTGTTATATGGGTTGCAAAACATAGCACACCGGCGAAAACAAAGCAAACTCAAATACGAGTACCGGAAATTTGTTTTCTTTGCAAGAATCGGAGTATACCAAGTAACGTGTTTGTATCTGTCTTATTTTTATCCGAAAAAAATGTCTCATGGTGGTAATATCTTAAACAATCCAAAAGCAAATCAATTACAACAGCAAGAAGAATTCGGGAACGTTTGTAGATGTTTGGAAACATAACGTAGTGGAAGTAATAACTGCGAAAATTATGACCGGCAACATGGCAGCGACGAAGGACATGTCCGTTTACAATCGTATCTACTCGGAAATCCCCGGCACAAACCCGTGATTGCCGAGAAGATACGAATGAGAAAATATGGAAAAAAAAGATGTGTTGATATGATAATCTTTTGTGAGAACAGTAAAAAACAACATTCAATTGTGATATTGTAACCATATTCGTGTGTATTTACATGTACATTAATACTTAATGCCTGTGTGCATGTCGTAATCATGTGCGTTATCCGCCGGAAAACAGCCGAATTACCCCAGGATTTCTGGTATATTCATGAACTACCTACGAGGTATATCTACCGACTTGTGCCGGGGATTGCAGAGTAGATTGTCACTTACCAGCACCAAAGGAAATTTCAGACCCTTTCGAGTGCACGGTGACGTCGGAATTAAACATTATCTTTATTCTTCCACCTGCAGCACTGAAGCGGCCGCCTGAGCCATCAATAGCATCATCGTTATCGCCAAATACCTATATTACAAAATAACAAAATCTGATTTAAATGATCTCGTTATCTACTAAACGTTCGTTCCACAAGATATGCAGATTGGTTCCGAAGTATCTCATTTGAAATCTATCTAAAGCCTATCTATATGTAAAAAGCATGAGAGCTGGAAGAATTCTTCCGTTAAAGGTGCAGTCAGTATCTTTTTGAAAAAGAAACTGAACTAAAATCAAAAGATTTGCAAATGGAAGAAAGTTTGATAACTACTACAGGTACCTCCTTTTTCAACCAGAGACCATATTCATGAAGAGATGCTTTCATGTTTGAAAGTATGAAATGAAATCATATCGATCGTTAGTTATTTTTATTTCCATTTATCTAAAACGATGTCCATTAATCGTCGTTATCATAAACATGACGAATTCGATATTTTTCGCAAGCATTTCTAAAAGAAAGATCTCCAGGATGATCGAGAAAGTCATAACTGAAGTTGATTAATTTACCTGTATGGTGTCCATGGTAGACATTGCACTAGACCCCTGTCTGGGATCGTCTGCTAAATCAGAGGTAATCATAACAGTGATGCCGATTTGCGGGCCTTTGGTTTGGCCGCCAGTAAGAGTCCATTCGCAGGTAAGCTCATGAGGAATTTCGTTTTCATGATAACCAGGTGACGCAATTACACCCTCCAACTTGCTGATTGTAATATCGCATCCTAAAAGAACATAGAACCGCAGTTGATTTCCCGATGTATTAACTAAGACGTACAGAATATCCATGTCTTTTACCGTTTCTCAATGAATGCAAGGAACGTGCTTTTAACCTGATAACCCACATTGTGCTTCATATCAGTGGTAGAAGTTTTATATCATTCGAAACCTGCTAAGATATTTTGTCTGATTATGTGAAAATTATAAGCATACCTTTTGTTTTGAGGGTCCTGGCTTCGATTTCCGTTAAGCGAGTGAAGGTAAAAGGTAAAGGTAGGTTTTATAGTCTACGCATATTCAGATGACTCTTACAATTAGCTGCCTGATTACTGGGTGATAACCCGGCCGTTTACATAAGGTGCAAATGAAGCCACGGCACATTGGTTTATTCCCTCATTGGTACCCATTTATACACATTGGTGGAGAGGAGCAACGTGGGATGCATTTCATTGCTCAGGAAAATTCCAACCATCCGGCCGGGATACGAACCCGAGACCCTCCGATCACAAAGCCGACGCCCAACCACTGGACCACACTGCCCACGAGGTGAACATTCCCGAACAAATCGGCGCGAGTACTGGTTTAGTATCAGGGAAGCAGTCATCGAAAGTAAATTTAAGATCCTCGTTTGAACATGATATAGTCAACATAAATATAAATGATGCCATTCTACTGCAGACGTTTAACAAATGTGTTATAGAGTGTTGAATATTCACCAATTAAACACGTCTTGCACCATTTCAAAAGCAGGACGTGTAAAAGTTTCACATGTTTGGAAAGAATAGTTTGAAGGAGAACAGAGAGCGAGGTTCGCTGACCATCGTCCTATATGATATGATATATTTTTGAAACAGGGTAGCATTAATATGAACTAAGGCATTGCCTCTAGACCGCTCTCTCAACTCATTGTTATGGATTTTGCATGAAACTTGCATACTGAATATGCTTTTCAATCTAAATTCAAAGTACAACTTTGTGGAAATAAAAGAATTGGCTTACTTTGGGGAGCAAATACTCATTTTATCACAGAGCTGTCATCTTTGTCACATTTAGATAGGTCTCAGTAAAAGGGCAAGTCTCCTGGTAGACTTTTTTGATGGACTATGTTCTATATGAGTATTGGTTAACCCATTCCGAAACAGTAACGACATTTGACGACTTTGTTGCAGACTAATTTAGAAAACAATGTGGGAAAAGGAGAAATTGTTCGTAACGAGCATTTTTTTCTTTTTCCCACAAGATTTTCTGCTCTTTCCGAAGAATATTGTTCAATTTCATCACATTTTGAAATATCGTCTGCAAACTTTTTCAATTTGTTGTTTGAGAAAGGGTTAAGCTTGCTTGGGCTGTGTATGAGGGCCTTTCATCAATAATGAGACGTTCACCATGTAAGGACAAACTGCTCATGCAATGTCAGAACCACCAAAGTATAATTTCATGAGAAAAAACAACATGTCATTTAGTGATGAAGAAGGGTCAGTTAGATTAATAGTTTCAGATGATGTTCAACAACATACTCATCTGCTTGTACATGCTTTGGGACTAACTAAATTACATCAAATACAAAGCCAATCAGGTCTTTGTTTGAACAGTTCTTTATTGTTCAAAGTAGATAAGAAAATCCCACAGAAATTGCTTTGCTGATCTACAAAAGGTCATTCAATAACATCAAAAAGCTTTGTTGTAGCCAAAAGATATTTCGTTTAACTTTAAAATAAAAAAAAATCTTTAATTTTTCATTAATATTTTATAAACCTTTGTTCACACATGAAACACTGCTGTTTTATATGTGTTTATCTATTAAAGAACTTAAAAAAAGTTCTGTATGCAAAAAATGATTAATGAAATGTAGTTAAAAGACATAAGTGATAATCAGCAGACAGCATTAGTTCATGTATTCTAATTCCTTGCTTTAACAATTTGGTTGGAAAAACAAAGTCACAGCTTAGTTTTGACACATTAGCTTCATTCTTGACATCAACAGTTCCCTGACCTTCATTGTTTGAATAGTAGAAAAACACTTCTGAAAGTTGGAAAAATATGACAGAAAAATTTGTGTTCAACTTCTTCAAATACAAAAATAACAAATGTTCTGTGATATACAAATTAGCCATTTTTTTTTTTTACAAAATGTTGTTTCAAATTTAAAGCAATAACAGGTATCAATTAAAATTTCTTTTTCCAATGAATAAAAGCAATTGTGACAAGGAAAATGTTCTCTCTGAGCCTATTTCCCCTTGTCTTCTTAATTGGTTACAAAGTCTTGTGGTAAATCAAAGGAGAAATAATAATTCTGTATGCAAATTCAACTCTCATCTTTTTCCCCTTCATACTCATGCAATAATTAGAAAAGAACTTTAAGTAATGACTCAAGTTACTGTCTTCCTCTGGTCTGCTGCAGACTTACTAAGCAGTTTTAACATAGTATGATTATGCTTTTCGTCTCAATAATTTGATTGAGTTGGTTTTTTAAGGCTTCTTGAAAGAAAGAAAAGATGAGACACATGTGACAGTGTTGTCATAGAATATTTCATAGTCCTTCTCAATTTTTCTATTATTGTCCTTTGATGTCCATAACATATGATAAATCATTGTTAATGTCATTTTTTCTTCATGAAATTAGTCTTTTGAAGAGAAAACTAAACTTTAAAACTTTTCACTGATCAAACATGAAGATTTAATGTATCTCGTTGTAAATATTCATCTGTTTTTTATTATATCAACATCACTGAATGATTTGTTGCTGTTTAGTGTTACCCCTTCCTTACTCTGCCAGTTAGTCATCAGATTTGGCTGTTAAAAGAGAAAAATAAAAAATATAAATCATTTAGCAATACTGGCCACATTAAACTGACTTATAATTTTAAATTTGTAAAATTGGGAATAATTCATTCCTGATGATAATCAATTGAAGCAGTTAACTGACAGAATTAAAAAGAACTGATTGGTGATAAAAAGAATATATAGTCCAACCTGTCTTGACTTATTTTGGTTTCATTCTCATTCTAACCCATGTTTTTGAAATAGAAAAGTGAAAGAGTCAATTACAAATTGTGAGCAACACCAAATTCATCAACATTTCTGGATCATAATGATCATTTGAAAACAAAGTAATAAAAGGAGAACATGTTAAGAAGTCCAACCTTTGTCACACTTGCTTGTTTCCTGAAAATATTTCTGCATATGTAATTATGCTATAATCTAATCAGAAATGTTCAAATTAAAGAGAAAAACAAACTTCCACATTGAAGAGAATTGCTTCTTTGCTATTTAACATTAATAAGATACCTTCAATCTTTATGACACTTATGTTTTATTCAAATAGGAGATAAAGAATAAACATGTTTAGACATATACTTACTTGTATTATAAAACAGAATCAATGTTTATGCAGGTCTGCATCATCTTTTCTTTAAAATTGACATATTTCCAACCATCATACATTCTGTAATATAAAGAAAAAACAACTTAGGGATTTATTACCATAAACCTTTGGGACAAAATTCTCACTTGCAAGAACAATTCAATGTTTGGGAATTATATTATCACTGGAAGAATCGATTAAAATAAAATACTGCCAAACGAATAAGGTGACATGTATAACAAAGTACTTTACAGGGTATATCACTTTGGGAAAAGGAAATTCACGCTGTTATTGTTACTTAAAATATCGCCCCATAACGATATTGAATTGTCAAGAAGGTACTTTGCACTCAATTTAAAAGCTCCAACAATAACAAATAATCCATGTCAGCAACTGACGAGTTGATATCGTTGCTTTATTGGTCAGCATCATAGTGTATTCCATCTACAACACGATGTGTACCATATGCTTTCCTTACACACCGCGAAAATGACATAGTCCGTCTACATAAACATTAGATTATGCCATACTGCAGGTTGTAATCACCGAATCGATAGAAGGTGAACACTTATTTCACCTTGGGGTGTTGTTGGCAACACACATTTTCTAGCCTAGTACTGCAGGGAACATGTACTGTACTACTAAAAAATGAATGCTGTAGTTCTACTTAAAAGGGAGAAGTTTTTTTCAAATGGATGTTTGTTTAGAGGAAGCATCTTCAACGAGGCGTGACGAGGGCTCGCCTTCTCGATTTTTCTATGACGATTTTTGGTGAAAATGGTCTGGTTAGATATATTGTTTTGTAACGAAATGAAAGAGTACAAAAAGTTGTCTTACCTACAACCGGCGATACGTTGTCCTTTCAAGGAGTTGAACACTATGTCCAATTTAAAGTTTGAAGCGGTGGTGCCGATCCTGTTGTTCGTGTTTTGTTTTTCAATAGAATGGTTTATGGTTCTTTCACGATGGGCGGAAATAAACTCAATGAGCGACAATGAATTTATGTAAAACCAGTCCATTCCGTTTTTACTCGAAGACTATCCGAATGTAATCGGGATGTGGCCGGCTTTGCCGGACACATGCCGAATAAGACTTCGGGCATTTCCGGCTTCGCCGGAAACACCCGAAGCGAACCCGAGTTTTCTCCTTTAGATTTACCGGAAACCACATGTTTCTTTGCTAATGGTATAACCGGTGTTAACATAACTTGTTACTCGTACGTATGTTACCGTTATCCGCTCTGAGAGAGCGGTATAATACAACAGAATCAAAAGCACATTAAACATTTTTAAAACTCAATCCTATGTAGAGAAAAACATCATGCATACTATGATTAAGAAACCGGCATTGTGGCGCTTAAAGGTACATCGGTTCTGTTAAGATTCCTGCAACAGAAATTCAATTCTCTTTATTTCTTTATTTCAGCCATCAATTACCACGATTTTGAGGAAAGACACAGTGTTTGTTCTTCCAACATAATTCTATAATAATGTATTTACTATTATGATTTCTGAAAAACATTCTAATCAATTTGTCAGATAAGAGAACCAGAACGCAGCCATGTAACAGTCACAGGTCAGCTTCACTTATCATTTCGGCACAGTGGAGTATCAGCGATGAATCCAAAATCCAAATATCTTACATGTCGCAGTAAGATAAATATGAGTTACCATGAATAACTCAAAACAGCAGCAATCCTAAAAGGAAAACTTTCCATGAGCAACATATACAATTTTGTAATGTGACAGGAATATTGTTGACATGGCGTTTAACCCAAAAACTGTAAGTGCTGATTCGGAAAGCTATTTTTTTCACAGGTGCCGGTGGAAATAGTGGTAATTTGCTCTTAATTAATACTAAATGCTTGCTTTGCTATGTTTTTTTTTGTATCATTACAGTTACTATCATGGCTGAAGGAAAATCAAACCCGGGTGAATCCGGCGTGCCGTCCCGACAAGAACAGATAAAGTTTGATGAGATTTTCGAGGAAACCATTGACACTGATACAATTGAACGACAAGAAATAGACAAACGAATTTGCGAGCAGTGTTTTATAGATGGTGTTATGAACGTCATTGCATTATATTTTTGTATCGTGTGTGGGAGATATTATTGTGAGAAATGTTTTACAGGGCATACTAGATCCCCCAAGTATATTCGGGAGTAAAGATAGAGAGTTAGAAAGTGAGATAGCCGACTTTGAGAGTTTTATGATGAACGAGAGCGATGATGAGAGCGAGAAGAAGTTATTTGAAGATGACGTTCGTGTGTGTGATTATGTGGACACAAAACATGGATTGGATAAGTATAAGGTTCATGGTATATTTGGATTAACTGGATACGCGAATAAATGGTGGGTAGTCTGTAATTTTCATAATTCTTGTATCAAAGTCTTTAGTTTAGGGTCTAACGTGCTACAACGTTATATAAGGCTTGGCTCTAGACCTGAGGATGTTACGGAAATAAAAGTCGAAAACAAAACGACTGAACAGGACTCAGCGTCCAGCAGTGAGACTGCTATTTCCGGAACAGACAATAAACCGGATAGAAAACATTTGTTGGCAGTCACGTTTCTATGGAAACGTTTTATATCGATTATAGATTTGGGTAAAAACCCGGCCGTTATACACAGTAAAATCTACACGGCGAAAGAATGTTTAAGTATAGATTTTTATGACGGCAATATTTATACCGTCTGTAGGGAACCTTCTGGCGATTCTCCCTATTCTGTATCTATATTGTCTGTAGAAGGAGTCACGTTAAAAACATTCCAGACTGATATCCCCCGTTCTTGGTTCTATTACTTAACTGTTCTAAACGGGAATATTTACATGACAGATTACTCTAACCACAGAGTCGTTTGTTACAATGATGAGGGGCGAGTTCTGCACGAAATTACAATTGACAGGTCAAGGCCTCGAGGTATTTGTGTTGACCGGAGTGAAGATAATGTTAGTTCACAATGGCACCACAAAGTGTACGAACTGAAGTCTGATCTGAGTCGATATAAACCAGTCTTAGATCAGACAACACGTTATATGAAGAGGCCCGAGGCGATGTGTTTCTACAGTGATAAACTGTACGTCGGCCATTGGTCACGGTCAGAGTTACAGTCTCATGTTACTGTGGTCCAACTTCTGTAACCTCATCCTTCCATCTCCCCCTCTAGACGTATATTGACATCATATAACCTTACATCAATGGTCACACATCAAGTCAACAGTCATAGCATGTTCTATTGTTACCATGGTTACCTGGTTACAGCTAAACACTATGGAATAACTTGCATTCATTTTATTACTTTTGTATATTAATAGAAAACATCGACTTGTTTTTTTTGTTGTTTTTTTTATCCAATATTCATTCAAACATTCTTTTACTTGTAAATTATTAGACCAGTGACTGCAAATCGATACCATAATTAATGGTCATGTCGACGACAAATGTTTTCTATCCGTTAAAAAGTGTAACAGCATGATTCATGCTCATTGCTCACCATAAATTGAGTTTACATGCTGTCGTATTAGAGTTATTGCAGACTTCCCAACTATTTGTTATCCGTTAAAACACATTGATACCTAGAAGTTGTAACTAGTTTGTGCCTTTCTAGTCACAACCTCTGGGTATACTCACAACCTTTGATAATTCATGTTTTGTGGATGTATGTGTTTGAGAGTGGTGACATGTGTGTAAGTGTGTTAAGTATGTGTGTGTGTGTGTTCATATAAGGGTGTATCTATTTTAAAGTGTGTTTAACCATAACATGTTCATGTTAACAAATGCCAATAAAAATATTCTTAAACGATACTTTTATTTTTTTGTACGTTTATAGATATAAATCATAAGTCCTTCTGGTATTTATCATGAAGGAAATAAATCGCCGAAGGTCATCTGGTATCGAAAAATGACATCATAAGTGTTAAGCTTTACCAGGCTGTGCTTTCGCAATTTTAATTTGCACTCTCGCATATTTGTGACCATGTGTCGTTACTCTATTTTCCCTATGTGATGAAAGCATTGAAGATGATTTCCTTACATGGCGTTAACCCTTTACCAACGCCCAATTTTCGACCGCCCAAAATTGAAAGAGTTTGCAGACGACATTTCAAAATGTGATGAAATTGGAATCTAATCCCCTGATTGACCATAAAACACTGTCGGAAAAGCAAAAAATGCGCGTTACGAGCAAGTTCTCGTTTTCCCCAACATGTTTTCCAGAGTTGCCTGAAAAAAAAGTGATCAAATATCGTTACTGTTTGGCAATGGTTTAAAGGCATCGTCAACATCTTTTCAGTAATGTAACGAATTTCCTGGATTTGACCCATACAAGGCAGGAATCTGCAGTGCTTTGTAGACATACACTGCAGACATGCACATTGGAGTAGACTGCAGTCACATTGGAATTCACTAAACAACGTTTGTCCTATATGGTTTATCCCTAAGATGTAGAATACGTCATTGTTTATCGCCGCCAGAAGTAGAAAAACATATAAACACTCAAGGTGTTATAATCTTAGATGATATTTGGATGATCCCTGAAGGACGCACACATATTTAACCCCATGATCGATGTATGTCATACATATTTAATCCCCATGAGGCGGAAATCTAAATGACATATTTATCATAACAAGACCCAAACAACTGACAAACCCCCAAAGTTCCCATGGGCTACGGTCGATGTAGGATATATACACATTTTTATTCCCATGAGGTGGAAAGGGTGAACGCTATATAGTTCATAACCGGACCAAAACAACAGACTGTTGTGGTCTGACATGTCGTAATAAACAAGATGATAACGAATTTAATCTCCCCTTCGGCAACATGACCAGAAAATAAACTCATATGGTCAAAGGGAAATAACTCGTGCATCTCCTTAGCTAGTATCATATATTGACCATTGACCATTAAATTTTTACTGAACAAATAATTGACCTGAAAACCCTATGGTTTCTCCTGGCAATGTTCGATCGATATCATACACATTTTTATCCCAACGATGCGGAAATCACCATTGTTGATCATTATAATTCCAAGGAAACTGTTGATATTTTTCCCAAAGAAAGTTTACCAGTATAAGTCGGAGAATGATTTTTGTTCCCAATCAAATTCTATAGGAGCAAGATTCGGATACAGAATTTTTTTTAACGACATTCTATCAGTTAAAGTCGGGGAATTATTTTCAATGTTAACCAGAACTGCTGTCTTTCACACAAAAATACGTTTCATTTTCAAAAATACGTTTCATAGGTTCCATTACTTTCAATCCAATTATTTCAAAATTTCCATAAAGCCTCGATTTTATTGAAATGAAAATCAAAAGTTCGTGCCTTCTAGTGAATTGATGGACAACTCGGTTTAGTTTGAATATATTGTGGTGTCCTTACAACACAGGATAAACGCAGAAACAAGTCATTACTCTGTTTCAATGGTTTTAATTTGTGTATTCATTTTTATGATCATACCAACAATAACTTCTTATTGAAGAGTAGCTTACGTCATTTGGTAGATAACTATTACAGTTCTATTTCAGCATACTCACAAGATTTATCTCCCTTGGACCATGTATCAATATACCACATATCCTCCTCCTTAGATTTTTCATAAGTTTACTTTTGAAAACCAGAAACTAACTTTTTATATTGAAACTATAAATCAACATTTGGAAACAGTTATGATTCCTAAGCAGAACTATCCTTGTTCTAATTGTCTTAAACAAATAGTAACTTAAAACATTATTACTTCAGTTAACACAAAGTTTGAAAACATTGTATAACAAACAGTTCTTGTCTACACATAGTCTTTCAGTTTGACAGGTCTCCTTCGTTCTCTGATTGGTCTGGCAGACTTCTCGACTGTTTGTGTTTGGTCGGTTACCATTTCAGTGTTTTCCTTGGGAGTCTCTTGGTCCTGAATAATCACTTGATCGCGTTGTTTTTCCAACTCATCAATGTGAAAAGGAACATTCTTTTCCCACTCATTTTCACTTGATTCATTTTCGTAGCACTTTTTCATCTGATCTATGTGCCTTTTTACCACATTTTGACCATTCAACTTTACTTTAAATGACACTGAACCATTTTTCTCAATTACATGACCTTTTAACCACTTATCACCATGAACACCGTAATTCTTAACATACACATGATCACCTTCTTGAAATTCACTTTTACTCTTGCAGGGATGGTTAATTTGTTGTTGGCACTGCTTCCTCTCTACCCTTTCTCTGAGATTTGGTTGAATTAAATCCAAACGAGTTTTCAGCTTCCGATTAAACAGCAGCTCTGCAGCACCCAATTGTATAAACGTTGGTTAACTTAACCCTCGGTTAACTGCTAACCCTGGGTTAAATTTTAACCATTTTGGTTAGCTAACCAATCTGGTTAACCCGTTTGTATAACGGCAGTTAACCAAGTGGTTAGCTAACCAAACTGGTTAAAATTAACCAGAACTTAACCAAACCAATCTATCCCATGATGCAATAAAAAGTCGGTTCCGGTTTAGAGCGTTTCGCGAACACTGCCAAATAGGAACACCTTAACATCGGATCAACTGAAACGATTTATAGAAAAGAATGGCTGAACCAACGAGGAAGAGGGCCAAAAACTTTCATTTGAAGGAAATCGATATTCTGAAGGAGATGGTCATCAGTAATTTGAATACTTTAAATGCCAAACACTGCAACGGTGCGTCGGCTGTGACGAAAAAGTCACAAAACGATATTTGGGAGCAGATATGCAAGGAAATTAACAGCGTGGGTATTACTACTAGGACTGTTGCAGAAATAAAAGAGAAGTGGAGGAATCTCACAAAAGCGGCCAAATCGGAGGTCAGCAGGCAGAGAGTGCCTGCTACAAAGACCGGTGGTGGTCCTCCAGAACCGTTGACAGATCCGGTTCTCAAGGACATTGCGAACGTGTTTGCAGATTCGGCATCGTTCTATGGGATTCGCGGGGCATTCGAATCAGAAACAGCTATTATGCCATTAGGTAAACATGTTTATCATCCAAAAATGTAATTCCAACTTTAGCATAGCGAAAAGTGACATCAAATTCGATCACATTTCTATTTAACAATCGCTAAGAATCGGTTTGTTTATACGCTTCCACGGCAACGTCCAATCGTACCACACTAAGAATATGAGGCGCCAAAGGGAGGAAAGAAATTGTTAAAATTGCCGATCTCGACTGAAAAGGTCTTGAGTCAATCCATTGATCGCTATATTCGTAGATGTATTTCGGTTGTGACTTGGTGGTTAAACAAAGTTTGATTTATGCGTTACATGTATACCTACTGCATAAATTTACATGTTAATACATGATGAAAAGACTCTTTACAACCGTTGAATCATTACCGGTGATTGTGGGTTTTTTTTGCCTGTTTATAACCATCGTGAATACGTAGAACATCAATGGAAGAAGATATTCATTTTTTTTAATATTTCAGATTCACAAAGCGAAGTCAATTTGGAATTGGTGACAGAGGATAATGCACTTCATTGTAATGACGTAAACCATTGGGATACAAGTAAGTATTATAATGAGAGAGACATGTTTTAAAAACAAATTGATTCAAACGTGAACACCTTGTTAAGTTCTACATTTCAATTTAGCTGAAATGTTTCTAAACCAATCATTTCTTGCTTTGATTTATCAGTATATCCAAGTCCCTGTTCAACCCAATACCAAACAATAAACAAACAATTTGACCAGTGTGTTGCAGCCGACTCTGGAAAACATGGTGGCAAAAGGAGAAATTGTTCTTAACAAGCAATTTCTTCTTTTTCCACAATGTTTTCTGCACTTTCAGATAATTATTTTCAATTTCATCACATTTTGAAATATCGTCTGCAAACTCTCTCAATTTGTGACAGTCGAAGGTCTGGGGTTTGGTAAAGGGTTCAGATAAAGGCTCATCACATCTCATCAATTGTTAATTATATTCCATCACAAAAAATGGAGTGCCTACTCTCAATATATTTACTCATCACATGTGCAGTCAGCTGGGATATAAATAGCTTAGAGTAAAGACCAGAAAATGTGTAATATCAATGGTAAATTGTTAAATTTTAATTGAAATCCTCACAAAAATATAAGCCAGCAAGTTATATATTACAGTAATTGATTAATTTGTTTTTCAAATACCAAAATGATTTGAAGCAAAAACAATGTAAGAAGAACGATTCAGTTTTATTCTTAGGCTCATTCCTTTTAATCATTAACAAGCATGGAACTAACTTTTTTTTTTCTATTATATGAATTCATTTTAATGATTTCCATATAATTGACATATTGACATAAAACATAACAAATATTTCTTTTTTTCCAGTTTTCAGCCCAGTTATCACCCAAGACCATATGGTGCCTATTATTCATGCTTCAGGTAGCTCAATTTAAAAATTCTTTGTAATTGCTCTGTTTTATATTGATGAACTGAAATAATAGCACCATACTAATAAGATCATCAGTTCATACAAACCAAGAACAGATATAAATGCAAAAGCAGTAGAAAACAAATAACATGTTATTTTCTTTATGAAACTAAATAGGAAGCATTTTGGAAATATGGTAACTTGCTGACTGAGATCATTTTATCCTTTTGTCACAGTAGTCTTCAAAGATTTCTACCAGTGTGTCAGTGTGGTATTGCTGAGACAGTTAAAAAGGGATATAATACAGCTCTCTTAAAATTAACTATGTTTCTATCTAATTTTACATAAAGTTTGATCTCCAAATGATCAAATGAATAGAAAAACCTCCAATTGTCTTGCATCGTTTAAAAGGCTTCTTTAGGTCTTAACTGGTGAATATGAAAAGAAAATTGGTATTAGAATAATCACTACATATTTCTTATTTTTCAGGCATCAACAATAGCAAAACAAAACAATTAACACCAACCCCTTCTATTGAACCTCCAACAAATAAAGGTACAGTATAATTCATTTTACTATGGTGGATAAGTAGGTTTGCTTTCAACAGTAATTCAATCCCATCAAGGTATTTTTATGCTCTTGCTAGAACCATATAATATTCCTCCAAGTTGGTTGATTAAATCTACAAATGAATGTAGTTTTAAGGGATGGATTCATCATTCATCTGTGAGCAAAAACAATATGATGAAAGGATGTATCATTGTTGAAGTATGCAGATGCCTTTGAATAAAAGGACTTTCTCACAGATAGTGGATTTTTTTTAAATAAAATGTCATCTACAGATAAATGACATTACAGATCTATAGAGTAACAAACAACTACATTATTGATAACTTATCAGCCCCTTTCACAATTGTGTGGTGTATATATAGCTTGTTTATGTTGAAAATATAGTAAGGCATCTATACAATTTAATGTGTGTTACTCACAAAGCAAAAAAAGTGCAATGGTCATTAATAGACATTTAGAATTTGTTTTTTTCAATCACATCCCTTTATAAATCTATTTTTTAAATAAATGTCACATCATATGAGTCAAAAAAGCTTGGCTGCATACATTCAAATTTAAAATGAGATCATTTGTAAGTAAGAACACTAATACTTTATCAATAGTACTTTCAAATCAATTTAATAAATGTTTTTCATTATTTCAGAACACAACAAAGCCTCAAAGAGATACAAACGGAATTCTACAAACAGGCATTAAAGAATAAACAAGACAGGAATATTCTTATTAAGGAACAGTTAGCAACTGTCCAAAAGTTTTCACTTTGTTTGGACATCTTTTTGGATAGATTTAAGGACAAAACCCAATAATGAGGTTTAAATTCCATTTGTTAAACTTTGTAATGGCCCAGTGATCTTTTTCTAAATTTAATCAATAGGCTCTTTTTTACCAAAACTTAAGAATCAATGGGTTTTTCAATAGAAAAATGATTAAAATGAATGAAAGTAATGAGTTTATGGGAAATTTAATGAGATTTTTTGGGCCAAAAATTATCACTAATGGCCATGTGTTGATTTTTCAGTAAGGAACACTCATCTTATCCCATTTAATGTAGTAAAACATTTTTTGCAACTGTTCATACTCAATTTGCGTTATCATACATTCACTTTATAGTGTAGGCAGGACATCTTATATTTGGTTAATCTTACCTTTACATCTGCGTTATTTCTATTAGGATGTGAAATCTAAGATATTTGACTTGAAGGTAAAAAGCTTTAACATACACACTTCATATCATTTAAAGAAAACTGGTGTTTTAATCCAGAAAGCTGGAATAAATATTTTTATCTCAATGAAACAAATGAAATCAAAATAGGGCTTGTATCAACAATCTTCCTCATCCAAAAGTATCTTTTTACACAGTTACAATGCTAACTTAAGCAAAATAATTATTGGCAACATATACTCTGACACCACGTCCATCCTGTGGACCGAGAAAAGGAACAGGCTGAGGTTGATCATCATCTAATATTTCAAGTTGATCTGGTTCATTCCACAAGATGGATAGATTATGCAGTACTGCACAGGCTATTATTACTCTGCTAACTTTGTCTGGCCTCATTCTCACCTAAAATTGAAATGTTGTTTTGTTTACGATTTATGAATAAAATACATTTAATTTTTATTCATTTAGTAGTTGTTGATTTATTTGAATTAAACTATCCAGACTTCTTTTGTCTAGATGTTCTACATTTTATTGCTGCAATTCTATAATCAAAAGAAATGTCGGTATGTTAAACAGAAATCAACCTTAACATACTTTATTGTTAAATTGATCATCCTCATGTGTTAAACAGGGGACCTTTAAGTGATGAGATTGGAGTAAAACATATTTTCAGACAGTATCTTTTTAAAAAAAAAAGATAAATGCTATCTGCCTTTGAAAGTTTTTATTTTTAACTAAAATTCAAACCAGAAATGCCAGCCATATTTTGTAGTACACAGTATATGGAATTTGGAAACATTGTGACAAAAGACAATTAACTTTCATCCGTTTGTTGTTGATGCATTTGAAAATAAATATAAGAGAAGATTTTTTTCTTTTGAATACGAATGTGAAAATCATTAACTTCTTTTCGCGTCAAAATAAAATAATGGTGCAGGATAAAACATTTAATACTCTTATTCCTTTGATCAAACTACCCTAATGAAATTTAATTGACACAATGTAAGTTTAATGCCGCCAGGTGATATAAAAAAATGAAAGGAATCGTTTGTGGAAACCAGACACGCTGCATCTGCGTAAACTATCCTCATTACAATGACTCATCTGCAGACGGTGATGTAATTGGATAGAATTAGCTGAAAAAATGGGTCACAACCACACCTATGTAAAATGTCGCCTGTGATTAGAATGCAGAAGTAACAAACACAAATGCATCGTGTGAATGATTCTAACGGATTATTAACACAATGGATTTTAATTGGGTTTAATGGCCATTATGACATTGACCCATTATGTAAAAGATACTAATGGATAACAAAATAAATGCTGCAATCAATATGTCATTAGACGGGAAATATCAAATGATGAGACAGACAGCGAAATATAACCGAACAATTTTGAAGAGATGAAAAAACCAAAATAAACAAAGAAAAAAAATTGAAACCCCTGAAATCTTTGTTGTATATGTACCTTCATAACTTAAGATTCATTTTTGGACTAAGGGAGCATCAGCACCTTAGTTATTAATTGGGATCCAAAAAAACTTTTAGTGTCAAACATTTGAAGGCATTAAAGATATTCACTTACCTCCGAATGCATGACGTGGAACTTCCTTTTCCATATACCAAAAACCCTCTCAATTATGTTTCTGGTTCTTATATGAGAAATATTGTAGTTCTCCTCCCTATCGCTATTCGGGTTAGGGAATGGTGTCAAGAGGAAGGGCCTGCAAGGATATCCACTGTCTCCAAGAAGCACCCCCTTTTGTAAATCTTGAATAACAACAGAGAAGATTGTTAGCACTTAAAATAGTGTAAAGAATGAACTCTTTCTTTTTTCTTATGAACATGATGAATTCAAAACTGTTGCTTTGCTCTTATCGTTCCTTCATAAAAAAAAGTTTTTTTCAACAAATAATAGAAAACCTCTCTGTAATGAGCAAATGATGTCTAATGAAACGCCTGATACATTGATGCTTTATATTCAAGTGTATATTTATATATTAGCCGTATTTATAAGATATAAACATAACACATGTTAGATGGTTGACAGTAATTTTCATTTATCAGATAAATTTAAATTGTTTCATTTTTTCCCACCATTTGACAGAGCTAAAGAAGCTCTCAAATTTAATACTAGATCTAGTATTAAAAGAAATTGGTTTTATTGGCATTTAGATTTGTTTTCAACAGTATCTCATTCACATTGCGGTATTCAGTATTTCAAGCATGGTATTGCACAATTTTCATTTGAAGTGGCTGACAGCTATCCATGAGTTCAATTTCAGTTTGTAATCAATCTATCTTCTAGGTATCTGCATACCCTAAATTCTCTGAAAACATGGCTGTCATGGCAGCTGCCTGGCCAAACTGCATTGATGCTGGTAAATCTACCTGTGTAAAGAGGAGAGGATCTCATAATTTAGCAATGGATCATATCTTTAGGATTAAGAATGGTAAACAAGGGGGTGGGGGAGCAAATACCTATTAAGGAGTAATTCTTTGGCGGGGAAAAATAATCATTTCTGAACAAATTTGGTAAATGGATGGCAATTACACAACTTAGGCATGTTAAATTAAAAACCTAATAAACAAGTTGTATGTAACTGAATACAAATTTATAAAACTGAAAAGCTTGAACTAGTCTAATGGTAAAGAGATATCAAAGTAATCTACTGTGTTATAACTATGGAAGGATGCAGCTGTTCAGAAAAAGCATCTGTGGGGCAATTTAAAAGCTTGCAAGGACACAAGAAGGCCGTTCCATAGGCGAATACTGTATTATGTGGAAATATTGTATATGAATGTTACTTGTCCCATTGCCTGGTATCAGGTCACGAGGTGACGATATTCTCTAATAAATATTCAAGATCTTGATGCCTTCAAATCTATACACTACCATTTGGGTTCACCAATGAAACAATATGTGTGTAAAAATAATTAAAACGGGGGAGTTGTAAGCGAAATTGTAAGCGAACGTAATTGACAAAGGTCAACACGATAAACTATTCAAAATCATCAGTGAAAATAAATTAGAACATAGGGGTCTACAGAAAAACGGACATCTTTTTACTTTTACGTCTTTTATGGCAATGCATAGAGAGACCGGATATACTTCCAAAGAAGCTGCAAATAAGGAAAAACTTACTTTTAACGTCAATCAGTGAATTAGTGAATGGTTTGTTTACGTGTGTATACTTCTCAAGAACCCTATCGGGAGCCTCTTAATCACATCATAAAGAGTCGATAAGGGAGATTACACATAACGCATAAAAATATTGTACTTACACAAATGGTCGCAAGTAGCTTGGACATTGATGGAATGATAGTGTTTGCGGTTCACAAAAGCCTTTTCGTGTTGGCCCCCAGGCGAAATACTTCTTACATGGCTTCCATCTATGCATCCGATTACGCCAGGGAATCCATATTTTTGAAAAAATCCTCGTTTTACAGTTTGTTGTTCTGCATTCGTGGTCGGGAATTTTATCACTTCGTTTTTGACATCGTTCAAAGCATTTGTCACCCTTGCTATTGTTCTTGAGACAGTTGCAATGTCAACGCCAAATGTATCACCTATCACTTGCAGAAAATTCCCTGTCGCGTAAAATCGCAAGGCAATGAGAATCTGTTGTCTCACTGAAAGTGCCTTATTTCTGTTTGTTTCAGGCCTCAGTCGATCTCCTATCAAGTCTTCATGTTTGTCAAGACTGTCTGTCCCAAACCTATACCTTCGTCTCATCTCCTCGTCATCGTAGTCGGTCAGTTGTCTGTCAACACGTCGAAACTGTCTTGGTTGGCGAGCGTTCGGTCCAATGAATACGGCCATTTTGTCAATATTGGTTAAATTAACCAGAAAGTTAACCTACCTCTTGACCAGGGTTAAAGTTAACCAGAAATTCGACGTTGGTTAACTTTAACCAATTTTTATACAATTGCTAACCAAACGTTTAACCCAAAACCCAGAGTTAACCGGGATTTAACCATTTGGTTAAGTTTAACCAACGTTTATACAATTGGGTGCAGGTGTTTGTCCAGTTGTAGATTGACATGTTGTTCTATAATGGAATAAGAATCTTGATACTTTCGTTTGTATCGAACCTGCTTCTTGCTTTTTCATTCCATTTTTGAATGTTTGAACCGCTCGTTCCGCTAATCCATTGGTTGATGGATGATATGGCGCAGATGTAATGTGTTTTATACCATTAAGCGTCATTAATTTTTGAAATTCGTCACTGGTAAAACAACCTCCATTGTCCGAAACGATGACATCTGGTAATCCATTTGTAGCGAATGATTGTCGTAACAACTCGGTAGTTGCCTCTGATGTCACTGTTGAAGTTGGATATACGTCCATCCATTTCGAGTGCGCATCGATAATCACGAGAAACATTTTCCCCATGAAAGGTCCAGCATAATCGATATGAACTCTTGACCATGGTCTTCCAGGCCAATCCCATGAATGTAATGGTCCTTTGGTTTCAGTCTTACTGTTGATCTGGCAAGTATGACACTCTTACTTTAAGTTCGATGTTTTTGTCCATATTTGGCCACCATAGATATGAACGTCCTAGTGCTTTCATCTTGCTCATGCCAATATGTCCATCATGTAGTTCATTTAGTAACCTTTCACGACCTTGTGGTGGTACAATTACCCTTGTTCCCAAAAGTATGCAGTCACTAACCACACTCAGTTCACTTTGACGGTTAAAGTATGGCTTATAGTCATTGTCAACATCAAATGGCCAACCTTGCAGAATGTATGTTTTCACCTTACTCAAAACCGGATCACTAGCTAGCCATTGTCTAATCTGTTTTGAAGTCACGGGACTTGTTTCCAGGAAGTTCATTTTAAAACAGCATTGTCTCCCCTGGTACTGGTGGTTCCTTATTGTCCGTTTTTGGCTGAAATCTACTCAGACTATCTGCATGCCCTATGCATGATCCAGGCTTATGCACAAGGATGTAGTTGTAAGCACTTAATATTAATGACCAACGAACAATTCTTGCCGAAGCCATCATTGATGTCCCTTTGCCCGCTTTGAACAATCCTAACAAAGGCTTATGATCCGTAATGATACAAAACTGTTTGCTTGCATACAAATACTGATGGAATTTTTTAACCCCAAAAATAATAGCTAGTCCTTCTTTCTCTATTTGGCTATAATTCTTTTCACTCTTTGTTAATGTTCTGGACGCAAAGCAATCGGTCGTTCCGAACCATCTTCCATTTTGTGAGCTAATACCGCTCCCACTCCATATTGTGATGCATCACATGTAAGTATGACTTCCTTACTTTGATCATAATGCACTAGAAGGTCTGATTCAACCAATAGTTTTTTAGACTTAATCCACGACTCTTCTTGTTGTTTGCCCCAGGTGAATGGTTCTCCTTTTTGAAGAAGTAAGTACATTGGCGCTAACACTGTCGAGATATTTTGTAGAAATCTCGAATAATAGTTTATCAACCCTAAATAGCTCTGTAGCTCTTTCTTGTCAGTGGGTCTTTCCATTGCTTCCACTGCTTGAATTTTCTCTTTAAGTGGTTCAACCCCTGATTCTGATATTTTATGTCCAAGATATATCACTTCTTTACCCATGAAGATGCATTTACTTTTCTTCAGTTTCATTCCTGCTTCTTGAAGTCTCTTAAAAACCTCGCGTACTCTTGTGTTGTGTTCATACACAGTATTTCCCGCTACTAAAATGTCATCTACTCTCACCCTTACTCCTTCTAGCCCTTGTACAATGTTATCCATAACTCTTTGGAATATTCCTGGACTTGAAGATATTCCATAGCAAAGTCTATTGTACTCGTAAAGTCCTTGGTGAGTATTGATTGTAGTGTATTGTCTTGAATTTTCATCTAATTCAATCTGCTGGTACGCGTTATTGAGATCTAACTTGGAAAAGTATTTTCCTTTCAAGTTCGCGAATAAATCTTCAGTCTTTGGAATGGGGTAATTGTCCAATTGTGATGCAGGATTTATGGTTACTTTATAATCCCTGCATATCCTGATACTTCCATCTTCTTTCACTATTGGCACTATTGGAGCTGCCCATTCTGAGTATTGTACTTTCCTTATTGTACCTTCTGTCTCTAACTTATCCAGTTCCTTACCAATTTTTTCTTTAAGTGCGTACGGTACCGCTCTTGCCTTAAAGTATTTGGCCTGTGCCCCATCTTTAAGTATTATCTTAGCTTTAATTCCCTGGTAAGTACCTCTTTCGCCGTCAAAAATGCCTTCAAAATCACGAATTAAATCGTTTTCATCAGTACTTTCGAGCATTTTAAAAATACTATGCCAGTTCAGTTGTATAGATTGAAGCCAGTCTCTTCCTACCAAATCTGGACCATCGCCTTCGACAACGATCGCTGTAAAATCGCTCGTTTGGTTTCCGCTGGATACTCGTATCATGGTTTCGCCCACGATTGGTATCTCTTCCCCCGTGTATGTCCTTAACTTAACATGAGTTGGCTTCATTTTCCCGTCTATGTTCTTGAATGTCTTTCGCGATATAACTGACTTGGAAGCTCCCGTATCTATTTCCATGGGGACTGATATGCCATTTAACAGAAAGTTCACAACTATGGGTTTCTCTCTTTTATTTGAATTCATTCTATAAAAGTTATACTCATTGTCTGAACTATTGTCTTCTTTTCCATCTAAGTACAGATGCTTTGATTTCTTTTTGTATCTTGAACTACTTTTGTTCTTTGATGAAGTACCTTCTTGGGCTTCATTACATTTCTTTTTGATATGCCCCTTTTTCTTGCAAATATAACATTCACTGTCTTTAAAGAAACACTCTTGAGGAGTATGTTTCTTCCCCCCACATCTCCAACACTTTTTTCAATGGAGGAGTCTGCTTCTTTGAATAGTTGGACTGTTTGTCATGTTTGACCTTATTTACAGAATGACTGTTTGCACCCACTTTCTCATTTTTCTGTAGATCTGCATCACTCTGCTCTGCCTGTTCCATTCCCTGAGCTATTGTTAATGCCCTTTCAAAAGTTAATTCATGCTCAGACAGTAACCGTCGCTGAATCCGGTCATTGTTTACCCCACAAACCAATCTGTCTCGTAACATAGGCTCTAAAGTGTCTCCAAAGTTACAATCAGCAGAAAGATGACGTAAATGAGCAACATAGGTTGATACTGATTGGTCACTGGTTCTGAAACAACTGTGGAACTTGTATCTTTGTACGATTTCGGATGGCCTGGGTTGTAAATGGTTTTTGACAATTTCAGCCAGTTGAGCGAATGTTTTATCACCAGGTTTGGCTGGTGACAGCAGATCACACATGAGTTTGTAGATTTTACTACCGCAAACTGATAGAAATATGGCCCGTTTCTTTCCATTATCGTCAATTTCGTTTGCTACGAAGTAATGGCCTAAACGTTCAATGTACTGACCCCAATCTTCAGTCTGTTCGTCGATTTCATTAACTCGGCCGTACGTCGCCATTGCACGTATTTACCGCTTGACAGTTAGTTCTTAGGATGCACCGAACATTGTAGATTCGTTTCGTCCTCGTCGCCAATTTGTGGTGTCCTTACAACACAGGATAAACGCAGAAAAAAGTCATTACTCTGTTTCAATGGTTTTAATTTGTGTATTCATTTTTATGAGCATACCAACAATAACTTCTTAATGAAGAGTAGCTTACGTCATTTGGTAGATAACTATTACAGTTCTATTTCAGCATACTCACAAGATTTATCTCCCTTGGACCATGTATCAATATACCACACATATTACTTTACATCGTTTTGTAAACGAGTTCTTACAAATTTGATTACTCGCTCTCGATTCTGCTTATTGAATACATAATCAGCATTCAACTCAGTTTAGTTTAAACATATTTATACGGGCGGAAGACCGTGCCGAAGGCACGGTCTGGAGAGTGGAGACCGCCTATATGTTACACGTACGAAACGAAAAAATGTACCTACAAAACCAAGGATTCCGATTGACTCAGAACCCTAAAGGACTTTTTTTCGGCCATGCTTTTGCAGCCTCGTTCTGACTCCAAATGGCGCCATCTTGTCCAAAAAATTATTTTAATTCAGTTTTTTTGGTAGCAATGATGTGGAAAAATCAAAGTTAACAAACAAAAAATAGAAGGATTTTCCTCCGAATATTTTTTTAAAAACCTTAAACAATAAATTATTTTGTAAAATTTAGACCGCATTTCATTCTTTTCCGTTTATTTGGTGAAGGTGGCGTCTCTCATCCTAAAACCAGTCGATTCTACACATGTTGACATGGTGATTACACCAAGAATGTGTTACACTTTCCGTTTTTGTGTATCACGTGACAAGTCAGTTTCTTTACAACTCATCATCCTTTTGATCACCGCTTCAAATCTTAAATGGAATGAAATGACCGCCTTGTTGAACGCACATCAACAACGATGGCGTGAGGTAAGATAACTTTTTGTACGCTTTCATTTTCGTATAAATAACGCATATTTTTACAGTCTATTTTGTTAAAAGCGACATGAATAAATCGAAGAGACTGGACCGTCATTCTATGTTTACAAACAAGATCATGAGGTGCACGATACGATCACTGTCTTACTCAGAATATTGATTTTATGTTACGCATCTGGTGTCGGTGTAGTATATATTTACTCTAGTACACTTTCCAACTGTGTTAAAAACTAAAGGTAATATGAACATACATTTTGGAGACGAATGAAAGGTTTGTTTACATTGAGATCTAGTCTCAATAATGATCCGTGAACGAAGCTTTTTTCATCATTTGGACATTTATCGTGCTTCGCTCGAAGGCGTCAGTCAAAATAGCAATAGTCTTCGAGACCAGTTGTCTGGACTAATTGAGATCGTTTCTAGGCTGAGTAACTTCGATTCTTGTTTTTGGATTGACGATGTGCTTGTTTTGTTTATTTACACGTTGTTTGCTATTTGAATATACCTATCATATGGTGACTTCCAAAACGTCTGTCTTTTCACCGACTATTAATGGGGACATAGTCGTGAAACATAGTAATGACTCTTATTCAAGTAAATTCCATTTGTCTGCTTTCCAGAGTCAGCCATAGTTCAGACTGTGTGAAGGTCAAATCCGAACCGGCAACCAAAGAAAAGAATGTTGTGGTGCTGCTTAAAGAAATATTCTTTTCTTATAAGCATATGTAAGTACAACTTATCTTTTTCATGAGTAATTATGTTATGAATAATACCTTGCAAATAGAGATCAGACAAATAAGGACATTTTTAATTGAAGAGCTTTTTACTTAAGAAAGAAGGGTTTACTTGAAATACAGGTGTTTTATACTGTTTTCAACACTATGTCAAACATAAAATGAATTTTAGTTTGTGTACATATCAATACATCCTCTTAGCATGGGTTTTCTAGAGAAAAACTGCACTGCAATATTTACCAATTAGATTACTTTATCTTTCTTCCATTCATAATTTGATGAGAAATCTTAATAAACAATGATTAACATGCATGCATAATGACAAATGAATTTCAAACAAGTGGCTGGAATAGTTTTGTATTTCCATTAATGTACATGGCTGAGGAGCGTTAAGGTACATGTCTGGATAACCTACCAGTATAAGGATAGGAAATGTTTCTTGCCAAAAAACACTTCACAGCAATTTAGGTGAATGTCTTTGAGGATCAAACCCAGGTCCACACCACTAACCATTATGCCACTGTGGGACAAAACCATGTGTATATTTAAACCTTGCTATGAAATGAACCAAATCTACTGACCTTTTCAAATGATATTCATCTAATGATCACAGATAAATGAACAAAGACATCATAAGTAATTCATTAACAAGATTTTTGCAAACATGTTGACAATTAAAGGAGATTCAAAACAAAGTTTTGGAATACAAAAAAGACTCTACAGTACTTTTGAAATGATATCTATTCAACATTCATGTTTTATGAACATATATACATCAAAACACTTCTGCTATGTACAAGGTACAGTGACAAAGAAATAACCATTTAACATGGATCTTGTTTTTAACTTAACTCACGAGTGGACAAAGTTTGTTATCTCACGAGTGACAAAGTCTGTTATCTCACGAGTGACAAAGTCTGTTATCTCACGAGTAACAAAGTCTGTTATCCCACGAGTGACAAAGTCTGTTATCTCACGGGTGACAAAATTTGTTATCTCACGAGTGACAGAGTCTGTTATCTCATGAGTGGACAAAGTATGTTATCTCACGAGTGACAAAGTCTGTTATCTCACGAGTGGACAAAGTCTGTTATCTCACGAGTGGACAATGTCTGTTATCTCACGAGTGACAAAGTCTGTTATCTCACGAGTGACAAAGTCTGTTGTCTCACGAGTGGACAAAGTCTGTTATCTCATGAGTGGACAAAGTCTGTTATCTCACGAGTGACAAAGTCTGTTATCTCACGAGTGACAAAGTCTGTTATCACACGAGTGGACAAATCTGTTATCTCACGAGTTGAAAAAGTCTGTTATCTCACGATTGACAAAGTCTGTTATCTCACGAGTGGACAAAGTCTGTTATCTCACGACTGACAGAGTCTGTTATCTCACGAGTGCCAGAGTCTGTTATCTCACGAGTTGACAAAGTCTGTTATCTCACGAGGGACAAAGTCTGTTATCTCACGAGTGAACAAAGTCTGTTATCTCACGAGTGACAAAGTCTGTTAGCTCACGAGTGACAAAGTCTGTTATCTCACGAGTGACAGAGTCTGTTATCTCACGAGTGGACAAAGTATGTTATCTCACGAGTGACAAAGTCTGTTATCTCAAGAGTGACAAAGTCTGTTATCTCACGAGGGGACAAAGACTGTTATCTAATGAGTGGACAAAGTCTGTTATCTCACGAGTGACAAAGTCTGTTATCTCACGAGGGACAAAGTCTGTTATCTCACAAGTGGACAAAGTCTGTTATCTCACGAGTGACAAAGTCTGTTATCTCACGAGTGACAAAGTCTTTTATCTCACGAGTGGACAAAGTCTGTTTTCTCATGAGTGGACAAAGTCTGTTATCTCACGAGTAACAAAGTCTGTTATCTCATGAGTGACAAAGTCTGTTATCTCACGGGTGGCAAAATCTGTTATCTCACGAGTGGACAAAGTCTGTTATCTCACGAGTGGACAAAGTCTGTTATCTCACGAGTAACAAAGTCTGTTATCTCACGAGTGACAAAGTCTGTTATCTCACGAGTGGACAAAGTCTGTTATCTCACGAGTGGACAAAGTCTGTTATCTCACGAGTGACAAAGTCTGTTATCTCACGAGTGGACAAAGTCTGTTATCTCACGAGTGACAAAGTCTGTTATCTCACGAGTGACAAAGTCTGTTATCTCACGAGTGACAAAGTCTGTTATCTCACGAGTGGACAAAGTCTGTTATCTCACGAGTGACAAAGTCTGTTATCTCACGAGTGACAAAGTCTGTTATCTCACGAGTGACAAAGTCTGCTATCTCACAAGTGACAAAGTCTGTTATCTCACGAGTGACAAAGTTATCTCACGAGTGACAAAGTCTGTTATCTCACGAGTGACAAAGTCTGTTATCTCACGAGTGGACAAAGTCTGTTATCTCAAGAGTGGACAAAGTCTGTTATCTCACGAGTGACTAAGTCGGTTATCCCACGAGTGACAAAGTCTGTTATCTCACGGGTGACAAAATCTGTTATCTCACGAGTGACAAAGTCTGTTATATCACGAGTGACAAAGTCTGTTATCTCACGGGTGACAAAATCTGTTATCTCACGAGTGACAAAGTCTGTTATCTCACGAGTGACAAAGTCTGTTATCTCACGGGTGACAAAATCTGTTATCTCACGAGTGACAAAGTCTGTTATCTCACGCGTGGACAAAGTCTGTTATCTCACGAGTGACAAAGTCTGTTATCTCACGAGTGACAAAGTCTGTTATCTCACGAGTGACAAATCTGTTATCTCACGGGTGACAACATCTGTTATCTCACGAGTGACAAAGTCTGTTATCTCACGAGTGACAAAGTCTGTTATCCCACGGGTGACAAAGTCTGAAACAAACTGATCAAGTGTCGTTATTGTTTGGTAATGGGTTAAAGCTATAGAAACTATAAATGTAGATTGAGAGAACGTATCGGAAAGGTCTCTTTTCCGCTAAAACAAAACACGTGGAATTCCCCCCGTCTAGATAAGATGATAAATAGCATAATTCCACGTTTGTTAGGCTTTTTATCGGATTTCCTATTAACTTTTACACGATTATTTCGGGGCGCAATAGCGAGTTATAAATTTGATATCTGTCGGAAATCGCCATGGATCTAACATGAAAAAGGAGGAGGTTTGTTTCCCAGGGGTTTGATAGCATCTCGCGATACTTATCTCGAAATCTCGCAGAAAAAAAATATCGCGATATATAACGAAATGTGTCAACAAGTGGGTGTAATCCGCCATTTTTTTATTTGATGATTTCAATCTTTAATGTTTGACATTATTTTATATTTTTATTCGTTTAAAACATTAGGTGTACAATTACTTTAAGGTGTTAAACGTTGGCGAATGGTGAAAAACGAATAAATAATACTAAGCATTTAACTAATTTCCATATATGTACACCTACATTCTTGAATAATAGGATAGCAAATCAATTTTTCATCTGTTCAACCTTATCAAATCTAAATGGGAACCATTGTTAAGCTGAATACCTTCCAGGGTACCATTTTACTAAACAACTTAAGAAAAATATTTGCGAAAGTCAAAACTGATACATCTACATGGATAGTATATTACAAAAGGTACGATATTGCAAGGCATGATTTTGAGGCCAAAATGTTAAAAAAAAACAACAACAAACTTTACACTGCTTGTATATCGACAATCTTGACCAATGGCTAAAGATGAATAAAACCAGCCAAGTATCCCTCCAGGTAATGTCAGGTAAGCAAGTGTACACCAACAATAAAGTTTTCAATAAAAGTAAAACGTTCGGGGCTCGAAACCCAAACCAAACACTAGGCGCTTATAGTAATATTCATTATTTCTGGGCTTGCAACCATGCAACGACTGTTTTCCGTATATATTTACAATATTGACCAATGGCTAAAGACAAACAAAAAAGCCACGTATGAAAGAATTACCCGATTCTTAATTTTCATATTCCTGATACTTGACATGGTATTGTGGCTAACATGTCTTAAGCCTTACACTGCCTGATTTCCCTATAAATCTACTAATGACTGTGTTCTCTATATATCCACAATTTTGACCAATGGCTTAAGTCGAATAAAGACCACCAAATACCCCTGTATGTTATGCCACGTAAGCAAGTGTTATCCCATCCCATGTTTTCAATTTGCTGATTCAAGGGATGACTTTTAGGCTAACAAATTTAGAAAAGAAGGAAAAAAATGAAAAAAAAAATAAAATAAATTTACACTGTCTGTTTTACATATATATCCAAAATTTTGACCAATGGCTAAAGACGAATAAAACTCGCAAAATATCCCTCCCAGTTATGCCACGTAAGCAAGTCGAGGGTTCAATGCAAGACTTTAGTGAGTGCTTCATAAACATGAAGCACGTACTATAGTATTGCATTGAACACTCGAAGTGTTATTCCATACCTAACTATGATTATAGGTTCGCAGATAACCGACCAGATTTCGGCGACCGATAACACAGGACTGTGGGCCGGCGGGAGAACAGATCAGCCCTGCTGATAAGCCCACTTTCTCTTGTCACCCTTTCCCTCTTCCACCATCCTAACACAGATAACCCATGTTCCTGTAGGAGAGAAGCAAATGGCTAGGAAAGAATATTGCCGAAAGACGTTGTAAGTAGTAAAGGAGGGGACCCTAGCCCCAAACCGGTGGGGCCAGGGTCCCCTCCTGTACCCAGGGTCCCCTACTAACCCGGGGCGGTAGGGTACTCTGGGTACAGAAATCGTTGAAAATGACTAAGTCCGTAGGTTCCTGGGTAAAAAGTTGAAAAAATTGTTCAAAAAACGACTAAGTCCGCAGGTCCTGGGTAAAAAGTTGGAAAAATTGTTATAAAGTTATAAGTTCTTAGGTTAGGGCAAGAAATAAGAAAGAATGCCCTGAAATTTTCAAATTTTTGAAAGTTCAAATTCTGAGTAAAAATGACTAAGTCCGAATTTTGAGTAAAAATGACTAAGTTCGAATTGTGAGTAAAAATGACTAAGTCCGAAAATGGGTCAAAATTTTCTAAGTTCAAATTCTGAGTAAAAATGACTTAGTCCGAATTTTGAGTAAAAATGACTAAGTTCGAATTGTGAGTAAAAATGACTAAGTCCGAAAATGGGTCAAAATTTCTAAGTTCGAATTCTGAGCAAAAATGACTAAGTTCAACTACTGAGATTGATTGACGGACGTAAACATAAGAGAACTGTGGTATAGGACCATGGTACTCTCTAACCCTTAAAGTTAAATGACTTGACAAATATGAGAAGTTCTTTCGAGAGAACTGGTTGGCCCTGAAAAGGGCCGTTTGGTGTGTTTCCTATGGAACAAAGCTGTGTTTGGATGTTAGTTCTTTTTCTTCGGTATGCGTGGTATCTTGAAGTTGTTGATGTTTTTTTCGTGTTTTCCTTGACCGGTGGCAACGGATATTTGGTGTTTGTCAACTGCTTTCTGCTTTTTGGGTGATTCTGCCGGAACAGTGGTTTTTCGCTTTCTCGATGTTGATTGTTGTGAGGAGGTTGTCTGTGTCTGTTTTACAGCATTTGCTAATGCATTTACTAGTTTATGCAGACTTGTTTTGTCCAAATCAATTTCAATCGGCAACTTTACTGGTGTCGATGTAACTTCCATTTCCAGATAAGTTGACTTCTGGAGCTTGTCAATGGTATGGTTGAGTTGTTGAATACTTGTATCCAGACATTGCAGCTTTGTAAGGTGAAAGTTAAATGTCTGTAATTCGCTCAGGATGCTGTTCATCACACTGTCTTGCTGGGACTTCAGATGTCGAACTTCATTCAAAATGGTGTGAAGTAACGTATTGTCCCCCGTTGGCAACATAGTTGTTTGTGTTGAATTATCAGGTTGGTAATGGTATTGCTGTGTCTGGTAACTCTCAGGTCCAATGGTATTTGACATCATATCAGATGGTATCTGATTGTCATGAGAGTTAACTCTTACCCAGAAACCTACGAACTTAGTCATTTTGAACAATTTTCCAACTTTTTGCCCAGGAACCTACGGACATTTTTCAACGATTTCTGTACCCAGAGTACCCTACCGCCCCGGGTTAGTAGGGGACCCTTGGTACAGGAGGGGACCCTGGCCCCACCGGTTTGGGGCTAGGGTCCCCTCCTTAACTACTGTTGTAAAGGTGCGCCGAACGCTGCAATATCACTGGATTAATTTTAAAACCTAAAACACCCTCAATTTTTATTTTTCTCCCAATTAGATTTGCCCAATTTCGAAGGAATGATGATATTAGATAAATTGATTGTTCGATATATAACATATATACTATTTGTTAAGGTAGAACAATCATAGTGGTTCAACAACATTTCGGACAAACAATCAATCATGAATATTTTCAGAGGTTTTCCGAATGACATTCTGCAAACTTCGTTAGTGAATACGCTTCTAAATTGCTGTGAATTCATTCAAAGTAAACTAGACCCTTATGAAGGAGAAGAAATATAAGGGTCTTTCGATAATTCAGACTCCAATCTATCACTTTCTCAAGGCGATTTTGTCTTTCATTTCATTGTCTTTCCTACAAGAACGTGAGATGGAAACGTAATTATGATAGGTACAGATCTTGGAGAAAAGAAAAAAACAGATTGTTTTATTGTCTTTTTTACAAGTATGTGACGTGGAAACGTTTTATAATAGGTACAATTCTCGGCGAGGAAAAGGGAAACGATTGGTGTCGTATGACAAAACAAAACAATGGAGGAAAATGGGCCTGCTTCCGCTTGAAGAAGATCTCCCCTTATGATAATGGGTTCACATGGGATGTCTAAGGGGGGAGGGGGGGTGGTAGCAGGGCTTTTGGAGTGCAAACAGTGCATTGTTCTCTTCATTCGTCATCATCTACTATAGGTGTTTGTGGAGTTGAACGCCGTGACAACAATTGTTCTGTCATGCTACGACTTTCCTGTATTCACATGAACTAGGTAAGGGCTTTGTAGCGTCTTTTCAAGTGACGATCTGACGAAACAAGATGGACCCTTGGGACCCAAACCCGGATGCTCCGACTTAAAAGACCGCTAACCACTCGGCCACGCAGGATCCCCATATTATGTACATAAGCTAGGGCGAGATATACAGTGTCACTGTGAGGTCTCGTTAACACGTCCGTTCCCAACAAAATGTCCGGATTATCGAATCTTCCGGACTAATGAAGCAGGGCATGTTCTTATACACATTAAGACATTAACGGTCAGAATGCACGTGTATACTTAGAACCCTTTAGCAAACGCCAAATTATCGAGCATCTAAAATTGAAAGAGTTTGCAGACGACATTTCAAAACGTGATGAAATTAAAAAATAATCTTCTGATATGGCAGAACATATTGCGGGAAAAGGAGAAATTGCTCGTCACGAGCAATTTCTCCTTTACCCTCAATGTTTTCAAATGTCGTCTGCAACAAACTGGTCAACTAATTCCATTCCCTTACGATTTCGTTCGAATTGCGAGGCATCCGGATAACCGGGGTCCGGATAAACGAGGCGTCACTGTACTTTGGTTACTGGATTTATAACGTTTTCAGAATTTCTTAAACTTTATACGTGGATTTTCATTCCAGTTATGTTACGGCTTTTCTGCATTCCACTTTTGTAAGGCAACGGCTCTGATGTGTCTTGTCCAAGGACACCCTAACGAAGCGCTTTTTGCCAAGATTAGACTCGGAACAGCCGTCCTATAAGTTTTACAACTAACCACCGAGCAACACATGACGCCGCACCTTTTCCTTTTAAGGTCATCTGGGTAAACATAATGGGTGTGTGATAGCCTTGTTCGTGTATTCTTATCTCTGTAACAGAGATGGAAATGCTACTTAATCTGAATCATCGGGTTTATCCAATGAAAACACCTCTGAGACAATAGGGATGCCGCCATATTGTTTCTCGCGGGACTTACGTCACTTTACTTTTGTTTTCAAATATATATGACGTGCGACGTGAGAAAACCCACCTTATGGTTTAACGCGCAATAATCGATAAATCGCTGTCAAAGTGACGTCATTTATTACGGCGTTATTTAAGTTTCCCCGCTGTTTTCAAACGCGATATTGTTTGAACATTCTATCTTTAATCCCTCGAATAATTGTCCCAGTCTTAGAAGGAACTGCAGTTAAGAGTAAAAATCATTCTTCATTCATTTACTATAAATAACATTTAGATCTAGACTACTATGATACTCATTTTCATTGAAATCTCAGCCGCGGTCGGGAAAGTAAACATGTCAACAATGCTACCGACAAATCTTTTCTCATTCTTATATACCTTGTTGAATCAAGTTTTTTTTAAACTCATTTTCTATTGATTGCGTGACTACATGTAAAGTACGACATATTGCCTGCAGATTATCAGTCAATTCTTCAAGGATTCAATTTTAAAAACCGTGATTGTAGAAAAACTTACTACGTACCGCGTCGTTATGTCTAACAATAAGGTTATCGAGTTTCTTTATTCGCTTCCCTTTAAACAACTTATACATAATTGATTTGTATAACTGTTTTATATGTATACATCTGTATTAAGATTAAAGTTACCCCTAGGTTTAACAGTTATGTCCTTGGATTTTAGGAATTAGAATCATTCTTATCAAACTACTTCGAAAGGACATCAACCATATGTCAGAACTTGTTTGAGGATGTTTTCAAGGAAAACGACAGCGGACACCCAGTAGTTGATAACGGTAGTAAATTTAGTGAATCAGTGGTCGGACTAGGTCATATGTTGCGTCCATAAGTAAGGATGGGTCATTTACTCATTGTGACTTTAATACAGATCAGGAACCATATCCTGGGGATGTTTGCATCAACGAGTGTGGTCAAGGATGTTAACTAAAGTGCCAAACAAATTATGTTCTGTCGTTCGTCCTCTAGCCTCGTAATATCAGAAAAAAGATCTGAAAGTCATGACACTCTTACAGATCCTGGTCACGGAGCTTGACAAAGGCGGGGCAAAAAGGCAGAGAGGTGGAACACACTTCCTTGAAAATGGAACAGTTGTTTGTTGTGATACGTTACCGCTATTCCACGACATATCCATTGATAATATGAAGAAGCTCAAAAACAGCACAAAGATTCGAGCATTCCACATTTGACTTAAGTCAGAGTGTGAGCCTCCCACACTATGTCCGACCAACGGGACCGCTCTATTCTTTTTCTTAGAAAGATTCAGTTGTTTGGAGTCAGCATTAGTCTCCAGTCAAAGCAAGTCCCTACCGCGATAGATGAAAATCAGACCATCGGGCAAAATGGCAGCCAGACACACGGACCAGAGTCTGTTATCTCCTTGTAGAACTGGGAACTGGAGAATTGTAAATGAGGTCACGATGCATACTTTATCAATGCAGACAACTGGTGTGGTCCGCCACATATCTAAGTACAGACAAAAGCCGTTCCGCAAGACTTGCGCGTTTTATTTTGTTCTTTTTCTTTTTACTGACATTGTTTTAATAAGTCATTTCACCATTCTTTATTAATCTGTCACACCTTAACAGTTGCATGCTGCCTTCGATGAAAAGTGTCCTCCATTGGTTATGACATACAAAAAACATGGCTAGTTTTACTGAATATGGTGACATGACTGAAATACTTTATCACAGTGATATATAGACAATAGATGGTTAGTCTCGTAAATCGGTAATGGTATCGGGCAAGGCGTAGGAATACTATTCTGTGAGCCGAATGACTATCGGATAATTATCCGAAGCCTATCCCGATAACCATTCCTACACAAAGACACAAATCATCTATTTTGTTTACCCTGTTAGTGATATGGATTCAAATTAATAGTAAAAAATGAAAATAAAACATGAAAAAAGGGAGACAAAGCTGAAAATCAACATTAAGCGACAGTTAACAGGTAGAGAGAATGGCGTCATATGCCATAACGTATCTATGACCTCATGATTCGTCACACGGCTGCATGTTATATGGTTATATAGGGCCCAGCATCACAATGTTATATGGCATCCGGTTATCGGTCTGTGATTCGCACTGCTGACCTGATGAAATTGGCTCTTGAGAAAACGCGATCTGCATCACTATTGACCTCTTTATCAATTTAAACAGCTTATACTGTATTTATTTTGGGGTAAAACAATAGGTTTGTCGTTGGCTACCTTATTTGGAGGATGGTGACAGGGCAGCTAAGAACGATAGTATACCACATGCATGGTTTATGTAGGTCTCGGATTCACAACTCTTTTTGAATGGACACATATCTTCTTTTCCAATATGGGCAAATTGTCTTCAATCATCGACTGTACGTCAATAATCGCAATATAACACATATATACTCCGCAATTAAACAAATGTACACGCTTATTAAACATTATTAAAACGATCGACACATGCAGCTCTGTGTTTTATGCGTATACTAATGAAAGGGATTATCTTCAATAGAACTGGTCATACAGTGTGTTTAGTTAACTTTGTATTAGCTCACATAACGTTTAAGTGTCATCGCATGAAAAAAACAAAACACTTTTAACCATGCATTGCGCTTAGATGACAATATTAAATGAGCCTTGAATTTGACATCACATAAAATACATTTTAAATATATTTTATTTTGTTTCTGAATTGTTCACTTTCAAGAATTATTGTAGAAAAAGTCGATCAAATCAAACATAAACATGATGATCTGTTCGTTGTCTATCGTCTTACGAAAAACAATCTGAATCTTCAAGCCTCATGATGAAGATTGTTCAATGTTAATAGAGCGCGTTTCAATCGGCAAGGGAAGCAAACTTTTCATGGAACAGAACGACATGCTTTACGAATAAATATTCCCTGATTTCTTGCAATCTACCATGTGCCATTAAAAATGTACCAAATGTTGTTAAAACAATCGGTTCTCGAGAAACAAACATGTAATATGTACTTCTCAGTCAAGCACGTCGATAAGTTTCCATAATCAAGCCCCAAAATACACGCTTAGGACATTATTTTACACGGGAATTACAATGAATTGATTAATTTTGGGAAAATACAGAAACGTGTACTGTTAAGTGTGTATAATTCCATATCTGTCTATGATATCCCGACCGATTTTTCCATAAAATTGCTAGTTGCAATCGGTCCGACTCAACCGAAATCGGTCCAAAACCGGCATTTTCCTGATCTCTGGCGAGTGGTGAAAAAGAAAACAATTCTACCTTTTTCAAGTAGAGACCTGTTTATTTCGAAGGTTTGACACAAACTACAGTAAGTCATGTCAAAAGGGAGTATATCCTTTCGTTGACCCAGAGACATATGTCTCTGGTTGACCACTAGATCTGTACTGTTTGATTTCCTTTGATGTAAATATCAACCGATTTAATTGGAATATTTATAAATTTGAATTAAATCTAAATATGATTGTTTTGTTTCCTAAGCTTAAGCACTAAAAATGAACTAAAAAGGTGTTTCCGTAAAATGAAGGGCTCAGATGTGGTAACTCCAAAACTAAAACGTCGATTTAGATTTCGTCGTTCGCCAAAACGCTGACGTTGCGTCACTTGCGTGATATTTCGCTACTTACCTGGCGTCTTTGAACGCTTATAGGAACCGTATTTTCTGACGCATTTACATGAGACTTATATCATTTTAACAAAGGCAAATCGAACTAAAATGATCGCTGAAAAAACGAAAATCGAAAATTTTGGCCATAAGGTGGGTTTTCTCACGTCGCTCCCCATATATTAAAGGTGAATTCTAAAAGTCGTTTAATTTGATGAAGGAAACAGTTACATATATCACAACCTATTAGTCCACAATTTCGTATGAGTAACCTAGTAAAATGATTTGTAAGCCGGGGACGATTAACCGAAATATTGTAACACTACACTTCTATCCGAGGTGTACTTCTCAGCTCACGGAAACACCCGAGTAGTTCCGAAAGGTCCCTCCTTTTCCTTTCAATGTCCCCTGGGCAAACATAGTGTATGTGATAGCCTTGTTCGCGTATTCTTATCTCTGAAACAGGATGGACTGTTTGTAGCAACTCTGGTCTGTTATGGCCCATGCACTTGGTCATTCGCTTACAAAGCCAATCGTATCATTCCATTTAACTTCCATGATTCATGTATAGTCAAACTTGTGTTAAGAGACAAGCCTATGGAACTTAGAAAAATGGCTGTTAAAGACAGGTTGGTTAATACAAATTGATGAACACTCTAAATCCAACAATAGGACTTTCTATAGTGGTTGTTTAAGGCAGGTTGGCTGCTTCAACGGATGGTAGCTAAACACAAGATGGACTGTACATGATTTTAGAACTCGACAGCATTTAAAGCATCAACCAGTGACAATTTTAAAGCAATGGTAATCTAATTGTCCTTATTTTACCTTTTGTATCCTGTCGCTGTGGTCTTTAACCGGTTATGATTATAGTGACCAGTTATCCTTAAATCGCATTAATTAGCTCCTAATGTGAATCGTACCAACGCTTCTCTTGCCCTTAAACCTTTACCAAGCGTCAATTTTCGACTGTCCCAAATTGAAAGTGTTTGCAGACGACATTTCAAAATGCGGTGAAACGGAAAAATAATCATCTGATTAAGCAGAAAACATTATGGGAAAAGAAGAAATTGCTCGTCACGAGCAATTTCTTCTTTTCCCGCAATGTTTTCCAGAGTCGTCTGCAACACACTGGTTAAATGTAATTATTATTGGTAATGACTTTAGCCGTCGTGCTTCTCAGAGCCAAATGTTCCCAACTGTATTGTTTAGTAAACCATTGTCGTAAATTACCATATAAACTGTTGAAAATGGTGGTAAACCACCAAACAAATTTGAGTACATTTTGGCATACCAACATAAAAACCAGCCGGACTTTTGGCGTCCCATATTTAGCACATGTGTCGACATTTATAAACCAAATAAGGGAATTTTACAAAAAACAAATCAAGGCTCACGACGTATTTCCCACGAGTATCAGAATCATGACGTTTATACCATTGAATGGAATCCGAGCTATGCGAGTCCCAATGTCTGTGTTTTGGACAGACGTTGACAGAAACTGTACCATTTGAGTTAATATCAGAGACGATTTCCATGAGAGGAGCTTGTATCCCACGATTTAAAAGTTTGAAATTTTATTTGTTACCTCATAAACATTCGTTAAATACTTCATCAACTGTACATGTCATTGCTTTTTTTGTATAACCTTTCAAAACCGGAAGTGACTTTTCATAACCGGAAGTGATGTTCTAGTCATGATATCATCACATTACCCAGAATACCTTTTGGAGAAGCCAATATCTAAATTGTTTAAATGCACCTAAAACTTTACATTCCATTGCTTTCTGGAACCTTCCAAAACCGGAAGTGACGGTCCATAACCGGAAGTTACGTTCTAATCATGATGCTAACATATTACCAAGAAATCTATTTAGAGAAGCCAAAATTTAAATTGTAAAGTGAGATTCCAACATTCACGATTAGGAAAGATAAACGCATATTAAGCAAAGTAAACAAACTGAAAACTGCTTATCAAGCTACGTTTGCACAGCAATAGTTGAACAACCGTTTTAAACTTATCTATTTTACATCGATTGTGACACAAGTTCAAACAAATAAGATAAATCACTATCGATTCTGCTTCCTGGATACAAAACCAGTACTGAAACGTTGCAAGACAAGGAAAGTGACAAAACAATACAACCATTTCGTTGTTTAAATCGAATCTCAGCATTGACCAAATATGCTTTTGGCGGGAAAGCTTGTTTGATGTTTTGTCAAACCAAAAATAATAACGCACATGAAGAGGAAGACATAACGAGGGTTCAACGCAAGACTATAGCAAATGCTTCACAAACATGAAGCACTTGCTATAGTCTTGCGTTGAATCCTCAATAAACTCTCATCAGCGTTTCACAACGACGAGGTCAATTTTCTGTCGCGCCGGTTGCCGTTTTATGATATATTGTTTTAATCAATGAGGTGCAGGGGACCACGAAACACATTCCTGACATAAAAGAACGGTTTTACATCTAGAGGGGAGGGGGTCAGCATTCAGTCACATTGTTTTGCAGTACATGCATACATGCAGTTTTTAAACCTCAAATGCGTCTTTTATCCCCATATTGGACTTTTGGACTGATCCAATTTTAAAGATACAGCAGAGACAGTAGGTATTCTTTGTGATTGTTCTATGGAACATCAAAATCGTGCCCAATGTCGATCTATACCATAAGTCTGCCACCTTTAACACTGGGCCATATTGAACCCCTTATGTGGAATGAATGCAATGAAATATGACGGAACTGGAAAACAATGCCGACCAGGGAAAGAATGTAAAACCGTGTGATATATCGGTGTTTATATTGTACTGTCAATTTCATAATTGCTAGCCTCGATTTCGAGTTTACAATCTAAAGCCCCGACTCTGCCCTTGATGACAGAACCTGTCGCCGTATCGAACTGGGTACGAGGGGGTGAACCCAATTCTAATTACAAATTTAAAACCCCACCCAAAATATTTTAACGTAGATGTGAAAAGTTCTTTCCAACATAAAATAATGTTATAGCACATCCTTCATGTTGGAAAGGACTTTGAATAAGCAACACTCCTTAAACAGCTGACTGGCTGAGACTGGTTATGACGAGATACTTCCACCTTCAACAAGATTTCTAAAAACAATATGAACTTTCTTCAAACAAACTAAACAAATAAGACAATTATTTCTGCAATGAAAAGGAAGTAACATCTTTACTATTTGTTAAATAAATCCATACCATTGCAAACATATCATTTACTAACTGGTTAACACTGGTTATGACAAGATACTTCCACTACAAAAAAAATCCTCAAAACAATATGGCCTTTCTGCAAATAAACTAAACAAACAAGTCATTGTTTTCTGAAATGAAATGGAAATAATATCTTTACTCCCTGTTAAATAAATCCATATCATTATCGAGAAATCATACGTAATCTAAGTCAAAGTTTGTTCATTAAGTTTGAATCCAATTATTTTAGATAAAAGATATCATTCTATTTTTGCAAGACAGAAAAGTAGTACTCTTTCTGAAACAGAATTTATCTGGAATCTAAATTTCATCTCCCAATTATACAGTCTATGTCTCAGACAATCATCTCTTTGGGCCACGAAATCTGATATCCAGCAAGTAAATCTAATATTAGTTATTTTGCAATCATTGAGTATCAATATGAAACAAGGGGGTCTATCATTATGAAGGTTCTGTTGGTGTTTGTGACAGATATTAGCTAGGGCTCTCAAACAATTGATACCCCTGTATGAATCCTTTATAAGGGATATCTTTATCATACTGCAAGGTGGTGACAAGTTACACGAAGATTGAAACTATTTTATTGAAAAAAAAACTTGTCAAAGGATATCTTTTCCAAGAGCAAGCATATATCTTGTCTTTTGACCATCTGACCTAAAAAACAGATAGAGCTTTTAAAATAGTTGACCGACATGAATTTTCCAATCTAAGCCCATCACAAGGGTTCTGTGCAATACTATAGTAAGTGCTTCATGTTTATGAGGCACTTACTATAGTATTGCATTGAACCCTCGATCAGTATTGTCAATTGCTATATATAACTTGTTAAGGTTTGTGACACATTGACATATGGACATACAGACCTAGGAACATGTCCTTTGCTGTTGTAATTACCATAGATGTATATGAATATAAGGCGAAAACAAGACCAGAAAGAAATGACAAAGACAAAATATATTTTCTTTATGATCCTGGGTATGAACCATTAATTTAAGGACGTTCTCGGTAGTTTTATCTGCACACGTCATATGCGCATCCAAGGGAGATAATAATCTGTTACCAAAGATGTACTTGCATAGTAGTCGGATAAACGTTTTTATTCGGATACAATTTACTGTGTGAAATTTTTTTCAAAGAATAATCATATTATCCATAGAACTTAAAAAGGTTATAAACATTATTATATATTCATATACATATACATGCATATTAAGCCCAAGCTTCTATTTTTCAAATTTAAAGTTATTTAAGTCGTTTTTATAAATGTTTTTACGATTACCATGGAAACCGTCATTTTACATTACAACTAACTCATCAAAATATAGGTTTTTTTTTCATTTTGTATTTCAATATTAAATTTCACTTCACATACTGAAAAATAAGAAAATTCTATGAAAAGAATGTTTCAATATCTTCATTTATTTGTAATATACATATGAATTTTCATTGTTTTTTGTCAAATTTTGAAAAACTGATTTGGAATACAAAAAAATGTTCAGATTGTAATAATTTAAAATAACATTGAATAATAAAGTATTGAATGTATGAATTCATTTTTTGTATAAATACACCTTCCAAAAATTATTTTTTATTACCTTTGAAGCTTTTATGGTCATTTTGACATTTTTGCCCCAAATGGTTACCATAGAAACTGTCATTTTACGAAAAAAAAATATCTTGTAGATCTTGCACTTTTTTTCATTTTTGAATTCTCAATAGCATATCAAAATTTTAGAACATTCTATGAAAGGATTATTTTCTTATAAAACTGTAAAAAATTTCCTTAAAAGAATAAATTACCCATTTAGAGCAATTCATTGTTTTGTCCCAGCGGTTTTTAAAAACTTTCGCAGCAGATTCATCAAAGTGAGGTTTGATGGAATATTAATGGTTGAACATTATCATAGACCTTAAACTAGGGGACCTAAGGATATTACACTTTGAAGTAAATATAGGTTGCCTGCTTTTAGACCCAATATGAGCTTCAGCTTGGGAGATAGCATGGTGAGTACAATACTGTTATGAGAGAGATCTTACAATGAAGACATCCACAGACCTTGACCTTTAGCTTGTTTATCTTGCTTGTTAAATTGTTTTTGTTGAATTTGGTTTTCAATGGCTCTTCAGTTATAAAGCTACAATTCCTGAATTCAAACCAAGGCTACCCTTATTTGAACTCATACTGGGCATTCAGTTGCAATTCATATTACACACTGTATTTAGCCATGGAGGGAAGCCATTACTACCATCAGGTTTTGGGTTTTTGTATGATTTGGCATGGGAACAAACCAACACCCTTCAACAAGCAAGATGTATAGCCTTACTTCACCAGAAGGCCATGCATGGAAGGCAGCCATTACTACCAACAGGTTTTGGGTTTTAGCATGACTTGGCATGGTTACAAACCAACAACCTTCAACGAGCAAGATGTACACTTAACTTCACCACAGGGCCATGGAAAGTAATCATTACTACCATCAGTTTTGGGTTTTTATATGGTTTGGAATGGTAATTTGGAATGGTAAAAAGTCCACGACTCTCAACCAAAGAGATGTATACCCTAACTTCACCAAAGGGCCAAGGAGGGCAGCCATTGTTACTACTTTCCCTGCGAAAGATTGAAGAACTAATTCATGATCTACATGAATATTTATTAACATTAAATGGGCATTCATTACCACAAAGCTGTTCTCCCAACATGTTCATGAACATCAAGAAGAGGTTCTAGTCCAGATTTCTGGTCTCGAAGGCTATTGCTATATTGACTGACGCAAAGCACAATTTATGTCCAATGTTGAAAAAAGCTTCGTTCATTGTTCATTATTGAGATTAGAACAGGTTCATGTTAAAATGTATTCATGTTGCAAACCAGGGACCAGGAAATCTCAGAATCTCAATCTGGCTGAGAAATGAGCGAAAACCTTTTGATACCTGTTTAACCAAATAGTTCTGTCATGAATCTAACCATACATTAAATTATGCTTTTTGTGACAAAACCAAATGAGCCTTCCATTAAAGAGTACATTAATTCTCTCTTTATTTTCTTTCTGTATTTCTACTTTCAATGATTGTTTTAGAAATTTCGACTGAAATGGAAGGTAAACAGGTTTAGAAGTCTGTTTTTTAACTCTTCAAGACCCCCATCATATGATTTTGAACATGGCAAATAAAGTTGTTCCATGTTCAAAAGTCGCATTGCATTTGTGAGGGAAGTAAATTTTCAATATTGTCCTACATAACCAATTAAAATCTCTTTCATTTCTCCAAATCTGACAAGTACCTTAACACATTGGACCAAATGTGCTTAATATAAAGGGTTTTCGCGGAATAAGGGTGTCACATTTATACTTCTCAATCAAGCATACCCACTTTTTTACAATTAAATCCTAAGTTTATACATGCCTCGGGCATTGTTTAACACAGGAAGACCAAGTAATAGATTAATTTTGTGATTCCTGAGATATTGTTTGGTGTGTAAAATGCAAAATGCAATAAATGTCTAATAAGCGGACCAATTTTTTCATCTAAACTCAACTCGCAATTGGTCCAGTAAAAACATAATCGTTCTAAAACCAACAGAATCTGCATTTTCCTGATCCCTGCATCAACCTGCTGTACTTGATTTTCTTGAAAAAGTTTCGTGATCATGAATGGCCATTTAACATTCATGAATGATTATGAAGCTTATAGCTATGTCCTTGAATCTTTCGCAGGTGTAGTCTTTGGTATCACCTGGTGTGGTCTCGAACCCACAACCTTCAACAACAAGATGGACACTTCATCTCTACATCACTGTCTGGTAAAATATTCGACCATGGATATTGGGAGTTTACCACTTTTACCATAAAAACAACTTGTTAAGGGGTAGAGCATCGACCTCTGGATACAAGGGTCATATGTTCGAATCCCGTAAGAATTGGGATCTGCCTTGTGAACTTTCATTAATCCATATTTGATGCGAATACTGTTTATGTATCCAGGAAGCAAAATCCAGAGTGATTAATCTAAGTTGTGAGAACTAAATTGTTTCACAATCGATGAAAAATAAATAAGTTTAAACTAAACAACACTTTTTAAGATATAATGTGTCAGACAGCTCTATTATAAGTGATGGATCAACCCAATACCAAACAATAATGACATTTGATCAGTGTGCTGCTGATGACTCTGGAAAACATTGTGGGAAAATGAGAAATTGCTCTTAACGGACAAATAGTCCTTTTCCCACAATGTTTTCTGCCCTACCAAAAGATTTTTTTTCAATTCCATCACATTTTGAAATGTAGTTTACAAAATCTTTCAATTTGGGACAGTCTAATATGTTGCGTTTGGTAAAGGGTTAGGACTGCCATTTACCTAATTCCCTGTCAGGTGATGATCAAGTAACTGCAGAAAAGTCATGAACCTTTTAAAGTCCTCTAGCAGACATTTCCACATGAAAATCAAAAATAGTGTAGTGACTTGATCCCACATAAAAAAGTACAATGTTCTTTTGTCTTTTAACTCTTTACCAAAGGTTAAAGACGGCATTTCAAAATTTGATGAACTTGAAAAATACTCTTCTCAAAGGACAGAAAACAATTTGAAGGAAAAGAAGAAATTGCTCTTGAAGAGCAATTTCTACTTTACCCACAATGTTTTCCAGGGTCGTCTGCAACAAAATGGTCAAAGGCCGTTTTTGTTTGGTGATGTGTTAAAATCTGTTTAGTTAAAATTCAATTAGTGTTTGTTTGCATTGGAAGATACTTCTCTAATAGGATAGCATTTATCATTTGAAAAGGAGAAATTTAAGCAGATTGTCTATCATGTTCTTACAATTATTTCACAAGTCATCGGCAGCAGAATATCTTTTCTCTGAATTATTCTGAACAGGATTATTAAGAGTACGAATGAAACCTTAGGAGTAAAATGTCAAAGAACTAATGGGCCTCTGGCAATGCAGGAACTTCTTAAAGCTCCACAAATAACCTTTTATTTGTTCCAAGAATACAGCAACAAACAGAAATCAATAAGGCAGAACTGTAGTCCTTAAAAGAAATGACAGAAAAGTTAAAAATATCAGAATAGATTGATTAATGTAGTGTTAATTACAAAATGATCTTTGCAGAACCTTGCTCATTTCGAGAAGTATTCATAATCAACCTTTACTTAAAAGGACTATCTCAATGATTCTTTTTCATATAAAGTGTTTTTTTATGGACAAAATGACGTCACGGATCTATGAGTAACTAATGTTAAGATAGGGACATAGAAATTGCAGTGTTGGTTTGTGAATAAAAAAAGAAGGAATAAAGGCTTAAGACTTTTTTCCATAGCCTTTTTATAGTATACAAATAGCTGACAGATGATACACAACGGTCTCTTAATTGAGTTTTTACCTTCACATTACCAGGAAAAAAGCATTACCTAGATATTATTGTGTCTCATAAAACATCCTTTGATGATAAAGAAGCCTTCAATCTTAACCCTTAACCCAAAACCAAGTTTCGACTGTCCCAAATTGAAAGAGTTTGCAGGTGACATTTCAAAATATGATAAAATTGAAAAATAATCTTCTAATAGTGCAGAAACCATTGTGGGAAATCAAGAATTTGCTTGTTTCTCCTTTTCTCACAGTGTTTTCCAGAGTCGTCGGCAACAAACTGGTCAAATGTCGTTATTGTTTAGTAATGGGTTAAGGGCACATCAAAGGAGAGGAGTACAAATAAATTACATAAAAAATATATGTTCTTTTATTATGCTCATAAAAGTCATGAGAATTAGTTTAGGAATGCATTGCGACCCTATTTAATAGACTCATTTAAAATAAGTTATTTTGTGCTTGAAATATAGTTGTCTCCAATTCAAGCATGCTTATCAACAGCCTGTTTGTTTAGTTTACATATTCAAAATAATGAATTTTGATTGGTCGGTTCAAAAATGTGTGTATAAACTGTCAGGAAATCTGAATTATATCTGGGTTATTTCTGGTTTACTTTCACATTCTAGTTGTGCTGATGGTTTTTTCTGGTGATAACTATTTGAATCTGTCCAAAAGTTTACCAAATAATATAGTTTGATATAGCATTAATCTCCTTTAATGGGCCTTTATCAGTCCAACCCAATTCTCTTATTGTTAAAGCCGTCTCCTGTATGATATATGTTATAATTGAGAAATAAATATGTTTAAACTAAAGGACACTCCAACAAACCAGATGTACCAAGGGGACCAAAGGCCATTCCCATAGAACAGTAAGTAATGTGGGTCTCGAACTTGGGACCCCTAAGTTGCAAGACAACCCTAACCAATGGGCCACATAGGACCATTTGCATGGACGAATTACGTAAGCTAGGCGTGCAAGCTGAATAAGCGCCTGATTATCAGCGAATACGAATACGAATATTTTATTGTGATGTAAACTTACAAACTTTTTTGTCATTACAATAATATCCAAAATTCGTTTATAATGAGGACCAATTGATCGTTGACGACAATATACACCGTTGAGTGATTGATGAATGTTCTTGTGACACGGAACATATAGGCTGTATGCAAGCATTTAGACGACCATTAATCAATTGCTTGCAACGGCTCGACCCATTAGGTAATTACAGCGCGCAAGCATTAAAGGGGCTTGTACAAAGAATGTAAGTTTTGTAGAAAAAATAGATAGATGATTAATGAATGAATTAGGAATGTGACGTTGGATGCAAGATTCGAGAATGAAAGTACAGTCAAACTTGTGTTAAGAGGTCAGCCTATGGGACAGAGTAAATTGGCTGTTTAAGACAGGTTGGCTGCTTATCACAAATTGATGTACACTATAAATCTAACAATAGGACTTTCTGTAATGGCTGTTTAAGGCAGGTTGGCTGCTTAAAAGGGTGGCTGCTTAAAAGGGTGGCTGCTTAACACAAGTTTGACTGTATGGACACAAATATTTCGTAGGAATTCTTGTGACACGATAGATACAGGGACTATGCAAGCATTAAGGCGACCATTAATCAATTAAACGACACAATCCATTGAGTTATTATGGCATGCAAACATTAAAGGGGCTTGAATAAAGGATACAAAATTTGTAGAAAGAAAAATAATGATCATAAATGATGTAGAAAAACAACGTTGGGCGCAAGATTCGAGAATGAAAGTATGAACACAACATTTTGTTAGAATTTTTGTGACACGGAACATATAGGTAAGAATTTAGACGGCTATTAATCAATTAAACGGCGCGACCCATTTTGTTATTACGGCGTGCATGCATTAAAGGGACTTGTACAAATGATGAACGTCTTGTAGAAAAATAGATAAATGATTAATGAATGATTAAGAAAAACAACATTGGATGCAAGATTCGAGAATGAAAGAATAGCTACAAGACTTCGTGAAATTTCTTGTTACACGGTATATATAGGCAGTATGCAAGCATTTAGACGACCATTAAATAATTGAGCGGTGCGACTCTTTGGGTTATTACAGCGTGCACGCATAAAAGGCGCTTGTATAAATGATAAAGTTTTGAGAAAAAAAATAGAGTGAATAAACTTGTAAAAAAGAAAGAAGAAAAAAAAAACCTACACGTTTGATCCGAAATTTGCCGTAATAAGTTATTAATTTGCCGTCTGTAAGTCATGCTTACGATAATATCTGATACGAAACATTTTCCTTATTTTACCAACTTTAAATTTTCTCATGAGTTTAGTCCCTTAACTTTCACTCATGGACGCTTCAGCCAATATCTGCTTTTGTCACAATCAACCTTTACAAGAATATCTGATACGAAACATTTTCCTCATTTCAACAACATTACTTATTCCCCAGAGCCAAGTCCCTTTAATTGCACTCGAGGGCGCCTCGAAAGGTCGGTGCCGATTTGGCGGCACAAAAAACGTTTTTACAAGAATAACCATGCTCTCGAAGTTATGTCTCGGTGATAAATGGTGCTTTAGTAATGCATTAGAGACTCAGTGGTCGGGTTTTTGCCTCTGCCCGTCGAGCGCCTTACCCCCTCTGTCGGCGAAAGAGTACCTGTTTTAGCAGCAAGTCAGTTCCAGTCGAGGTATGATAAAACGATGCTGTTTCTTTGCTTTCATAAAAGAGCGAAATCTTGTTAGAGTATGTTGAGTACAAACAAATGCAAACATCGTAAAAAGTACCTGTTTTAACTGACAGTGACGTTAAATTGTGGTGGGATACAACGATGTCCTTCTTTCGTTTGCATGGAAGAGCGCAAACTAGTTTTACTTTGGTATATTGACTTCAAACCCCTGCAAGTATTGTAAAAAGTAAATATTCTCACTAATAATCAGTTCAAAACGCGAAGGGGTAAAAAAATAAAAATTGCAAAAATTGCAAAATCGTATCCGTTCTCACCGCGAATCAACTCCAATCACGGCGAGTTAAAACGATGCTTTTTGATTCCATGAAAGAGCGCAAAGCAAGTCTACCTTAGTTTATTGACAACGAAAGTTTTGCGAACGTCGCAAAATCGTACCCGCTTAATTCGAATGTCAGTAAAGTTGCAGTTTGATGAAACGACACTTTATGATTCCATAAAAAAGCGCAAGGCGAGTCTATCTTGGTATTTTAACTACAAATCCCTGCAAAATTCGTAGACAATGCATATTTTCATTGATAGTTAGTTCAAGTCGCAGTTTGATAAAAATTATCTTATTTTGTTTCCATAAAATAAATCTTAGTGTGGATTTTCGTAATGACATACGCATCTGAACGGCGAAAAGCAAGTCTACCTTGGAAAATTGAGTTCAAACCTTTACAAAATCTCAAAAGTTTAACCGGTTTCACTGATAGTCAGTTCAAGTCTCGATTTGATAAAGTGATGCCTTTTTTGTTCTTAATATTACTCCCTATATTCTTTCAAGAATCTACAAAGCGCAAATGCAATTCTAACACATATTCACTTTATCTACCTTCTGACTGTGAACACGTACCTGTTTCAACTGATGGCCAGGCAAAGTGTTGCTATGACAAAACAATATCGTTTTTTGTGAAGAAAAGCGATCGACTGAATTGTTATAAACCAACCTTTGCGTTACATGCATTTAAGTATGATAAACTACTTCGTGTGACCATTAAATTTACTTTAAGAACAAATAGTGATCAAGGTGTGTTATTGCAGTAGGCAATACTATAACACTTGTGAAATTATTTGAGCTTATCTATGTCTCTGCTATAACTACAGTTTTACGAATATTCGAGTCACACATCAAGTTAAACAGATTGAGAAGAATATGGTCATACACCTGTTACTTTTGAGATATTGAATTCCCATTGACTCCAATGTTAAATCAGCTATTTTCAAGACTCTGCTGAATGAAGAATAGTGTTTTTTAAGGCTTAGCTATATACAGGAACATCAAGTTTGTCCATTCAACTCTCAGAAACTGTAATAAAATGGACACCTCAATCGTCTCATTTTTTTTCTACGGAGCAAAGTGTATTAGTACCGTCCGAAAATCAGTGCACTAGCTGTCAAATCTAGCCGAGGTACCGGGATTTGTGTTCATAAATCCCAAATAAAAAGTCCTGCAAAAAGCAACCAAAACAAACTTTGGGAGCATTGCAGGACTATAATCTATACAGGAAACACATCAGTGTTCTACCAGCTCATCTCTTACCAGCAAAACTATGCACCAGAAGTTGAAACTCAAAATTTCTAAATGGGACTACTTTTGGGTACTACGACCCGGAAGTACTCCGTAATAGGTGCGAGACCTAATACAAATGCATTTTATTGCTAACATGGTTTTCGGTCTTATTTTTCCAAGGATTGGGGACTTGCGACAAAATATAATGCGAAAAACCTGACAGGAAAGCGATAAAAATGGAACAAATGAGGAATCCATACACCCACCCTAATCGACTACATTTGCATACAAGACTATGTAAAAGAGCCAAAAGTCACCAAAGAGAGATAAATACTAATTATTCAAAAAGTAATGGATCAATTTGACTGAAACAAAAAGGTTTTTGTTCCTTAAAGATTGTTTCATACTTTGATAAGAGTTTTATAAGGTTTGAACTGGGAACATTCCAAGAAAAGTAGCCTTCTTAGCAATATCTTTGGTAAAACAAAGGCTATTTTCGTTGAAATGAAGGCTTCCTTCTTCATTATTTCATCAAATCTAGTAGGAAATGCTATAATTATGTTGTTTAAGACTCATTAATAAATTTCCAATTACAAGGACAGAAATTTTAATGATTTGGGGGCAATGTAAGGGGTATATCTGGGCTTTTCCAAAAAGTATGGGAAAATGTGTACGACACAGCTTTGTACACATTATGTGTTATTTATGGGGTTAGAAATGTGATTTCAATAGCTAAAAATAACTAAACAATTGGAAAATTGACTTAAAAACCTTTATAGTATAAAAAGAAAATATTTTCAAGAACATTTTAAGAAAAGCAGCCATTCCAAAGCCTTTTTTTAGTCAAATTGGTCCAAATCTGAACCTTGGA
>OX401406.1:0-27500 GCA_947846245.1 Cerastoderma edule | reverse complement strand
TTTACAAGGCAATTAAAGAGTATAAGTTCTGCATTTTATTAATAATGCCAAAAAGGTGTTGCATTGAAACTATTGGAACAAAAGTGAACACCATTATAGCTCATGGAAATAGATTTCTTTATTTGACACACTATCTTCTATATTTTTATGCTGCAGTTGTGATAAAGGAGGTAAGCATATAGTATAAAGTTGTAAATGAAAGCATTCTTAAACAATTTGTCTTTCCATTTTTCTGAAGTTGTTTTTATATATTTTCAACTTTTTAGTTACTGAAACAGACCATACATGAATGTCGACTCAGAACACAAGTCCCTCTGTAATTCTCATGTACTATATGTCATGGTACATATAGGAAATAAACTTTGATATATGTGTGATTGTAATATAGAAATACATGGCAATATGGATTTTTTTATCAATGAGACAGTTTGAATGAGAAAATCTCCCTATACTTAATCAGTTGTACTTTTTCATTGTTAATTTTTTTTTACACCTATTTTTCTTTGCTTTGATTTGTTCATTTAAATACCATTATTCTTCATAATGCCTTAAATACAACTCTGTTCCCAATTCAACAAAAGGGTAAAACGAATCTTCAGGAAATAGCCATTTTAACAATGTGATAAATGCTCATCATGATTATTTATTGTTCCTTTGTTGTCATATGAAAAGATTGTGGGAGATACCTAAATATGAGAACAAACATACATGTACATGTATTTCTAAAGACATCTAACTATTTCAGTGACTGACAATGGTTTCTATGATGAAATGTTATTGTGTCTTTGGAAGGTCTCTTTCCTTGGTATCATATGAAACAGTTTAAATACAAAGATCATTTCTTAATTGGGCCTGAGCTTCATTAAGTCTAAAGAAATACTGGGATTCCTCCTTATATATAAGGTCAGTTGGTATTTAACCATGTTGTCTGTATCACTCCATCTAAGCATGTCAAATGTACTCTAGTATCTACTTATATTTTTGATTTTGCAGAAAACAGATATTCCAGGACAGCAGAAACTAGAGTAGACATGGAAAACTATTCTAAGAGTGTATTAAAGTGGACAACATTTCCAAGTTATTTCAATATCCATTTATGAAATATTTGAAGACAACATAATTCAATATTTTCCTGCCAGACTACATTGTGTGTTAAATAGGGGGAATATGATGCATGCTAGGAGCCTCTGTGGCTTAAGAGTAACAAACTTGAAATTGCATGACCCTTCTCAGCATGAGTTCAAATCCCGGGTGACCGCATTTGGATCTTCATGAGATAATCTTCTGACTGACAAGAAGAATGTGGATGGTTCTATCTTGCTTCTCCAAACTTTATGGGCATTCAAGTTTGGGGTATTTCTTCCTTTAAGTGTACTGGGCATCACAACATATCAGAAATATTGACACAATGTCAAGTCCATATAAATAGATAAACCATGCTAAACACAAATCCTTTCTGTAAAATTTATCATAAATTATATTGTACAAGCAAATTCGATAAATGTAGGTCTTTGTAATCTTCTGGACACTGTATATTGTGCTGCATCTGAAAAAAAAAAAGAAGCATGTTCATTGAAAATTTAGTTTAAAACTTTCAAACATAGTATAAAGATTAAAAAATCATCATGAAAACATGCCATATTTTCAATTGTTAGTTATATTTGGTTAACAAAAGTGAGCAGGAGTAATGTAGTGTAATCATATTTGAGGTGTTATCATTTAAGAGACTTTTTTTACCTATTCCTCATGTGATATCATCTAGATTTGGAATTCTGTCAAGTCTGTCATTTAGTTTCATGTATACAGTGGAGAGTTATGTTTTGTATAAAAGGACCTATAATACATATTATAATCAATACATACTGTTTTTTTTCTCAATGCTTTAACTGCACAGTATTGTTAAGTGTTTATTGCTGTGTCAACATTTTTTCAGTTATATTACAGCTTATCTAAGTTTCACAAGAACTCAAATTCATAGAATCAGCCTCACCTGGCTTTGAGTATTGGATATGAAGGAATGGGCTGCATTTGTACCAACTATCTCCAGAGATAACACCTTTGTCAATCTGAAAATAAGAAACCCTTTTCCATCAGTCATGTGATCTATCTTAAACATATGTAACATGTGATGAAACAAACAAAAAAAACAGGTAAATACTATGTCTTTGATCTACTATATAAGCTTTTGAGGAAATTGTCTGCCATATAAATCACAAACATCAATTCATAAAAAAGTAAATATATATTTTAATTTCAAAAGTGGAATACCTAAAGTAATTGATGTTAGATATACTCATATAAGATTAAACCCTTCCTTTTATTGTTTTACCTTTAATTGCACTTGAAGTAGAAGGCAAAAGAAACCATTGTGACAATAGGTGAAATTGCTCAGCATGAGCTGCTTTAAATGTTACATTTAATTCCCAATATCATAGTACCTTTACTCCATGGTACCAATTTTGACCTTTTATCCAGCCGATGACTTATAGAAATCACTGTGACAAAAAGATAAATTGCACATGATGAGCAATTTATCATTTTGTCACAATGGTTTCTGGCAAGTATCTCATAAAAAGTATTGGTGTCTCCTTTTTCGTCATTTGCTATTGTTTCCAATGTTTGCCTGTTACAAATTGACTTAATTGGGAAATGGGTTGACCTAATGCATGTTTCAGAAACTTTAAAGAACAAGTACAGAAGGAAATGGTGGAAAGATAGACAAAATCTATCAATATGAATTTGACTTGAAAGATTAACCCATGGAATGATGTGGTTAAAAGAGAATTAGCTCTTGATGAGCGAATTTCCCCCTATATTGCACCGTTCTATATGATGTCGTCAGATTTTTGCCTCCCATCATTACAGAAGAAGCTAGGTTATCCACTCCAGTCCATGTCGTCTGTCTAATCATGTGTTTCAAATGTTTGTTTGTATTGGAGATGTCAATTTGATTTTACAAAATAACCGTGAAATCACAAAATATCATTGAACCGTGTTACGCATTATAAGTTTCAGCGATTTGACTACCCGATTGAATTAGTCAACCGAGGGGGAAAGCTGTTACCTAATTGATATTGATTTTTCCGTATATTACGTCGTCAAAGGTGATACGTAATATGATGTCACAAAAATACATTTTCAAAAAGTAGAAGAGAAAAATACACATGTAGATACATCATTTTCATATAGAGAGGAAAAAAGAGTGAGAGAAACAAAAGAAAAAGAGGAGAGGAAGAGTCTCGTAAAGAAAAGGAGAATAAGGAAGAAAACCGAAAGGATAAAAGAACGAGGAGAGAGAGAGAAAGAGAGAGAGAGAGAGAGAGAGAGAGAGAGGGGGTAATAAGATAGAGAGAGAGATAGAGAGAGAGAAAGAAAGAGAGAGATGGGAATGAGAGGGAGAGAGAAAGGGAGAGAGAGAGAGATAGAAATTCATGGAAGAGAATGAATATGGGGTTAATATTGAGACAGAGAAAGGGAGAGAGGGAAACAATGAATGAGAGAGAACAAAAGAAAAAGAGAGAGAGGGTGAGAAAGAAAGAAAGAAAGAAAGAAAGAGACATAGAGAGAGAAAGAGAGAAAGAGAGAGAGGGAGAGAAAGAGAGAGAGAGAAAGAGAGAAAGAGAGAGAGAGAGAGGGGGGGGATGAGAGAGAGAGGGAGAGAGAGAGAGAGAGAGAGAGAGAGAGAGAGAGAGAGAGAGTGAGAGAGAGAGAGAGAGAGAGAGAGAGAGAGAGAGAGAGAGAGAGAGAGAGAGAGAGAGAGAGAGAGAGAGAGAGAGAGAGAGAGAGAGAGAGAGAGGGGATATGTGGGAGGAGAAAAGAAAAGAGGGATAGGCGGGAAGAGGGGATGAAGAGAGTGAGAGAGAGAAAAAGAGAGAGAGGGGTGTGCGAGTGAGAAAAGGAGAAAGACTGACGTAGAGAGAACGATTTATGATGTAGAAAAAAGGGAATGACCATGAGAGAAGGTGAGAGGAAGAAAGACAAAGAGGTAAATGTAACAGGAGAATAAAGAAAAAAATATTGCGCTGCAATACTACAGGACCAAAATATAAAACAAACAAAGCTTTGCCAAAGACAACATAATGATATGGTATTTGAATTTATTAATTCAGTGCGATATATTGCTGAACATTAGAATACGCAATATAACAGACAACTTATGACAACTAGTGTAAGGTAGGACTGTATGTTTTATTCATTATGAACTCAAAACAAGACAAAGGATAACCTCGGATGTTAATGACCATTATTAATGATAACCATTTGACACGGTTAAAAGGGACGTCAGTAATCAGTCAGCATGGACTAACCCATTACCCCTTTATGTTTATTTTCGACTGGCCCAGATTTGAAATGGGCCTCCTATGTCATAGTCCGAAGGGTCCAGACGTAAATATTTCAGATACTGGGTGACAGTAAAAGTTTGGATCATCCTTGGTTCGAACCCCACGGACACCTGTGGTTTCGTGGGAGTGATGTTTGGCAAGTTACTTCAGAACTCTAGCCTAGTACTCGTGGATCCATGGAAGCTGTAACATAGCTGGAAAAGTGTTGTCACGGCGTTAAACACCGTGCATACAGACGATAAAGTCATGTCGCATTGAATTCAAACCGAGTCTCCAACTTGAGACTCCTGCTAACAAAGACAAGATCACAACCAACTGAGCTATTAGCGATCTTTATAAACGAAATCTAGGGAATGTTATGTTTACGAAACGAATTGTGTTTGTTATTAAATAATGATTTATGTTTATTTATGTTTAATTATGTGGTATTGTATACAGAAAATGACATTTCGAGATTTATGGGACAGCTTTTGTGACAAATACACGTGTTTTGTGGTAATTCTGTTAAAGCCCTCCGCTTTGATGGATTATCATGGATTAATTTTTACCTTTATTCTTTTAAAATGGTCTTATCTACTATTCTTCTTCACGCTACTAATTGAAATTGTTCGAAATGATTTAAAGGCGTACGTTGATGACAAATTGTACTTAAAACGATGAAAACAATATATATTAAAAAGTCGGGTCCATGTTATTAAAACTTACTTAAATATGTATCTTTCTTAGGCTCAAACTGTTTGTTTGACATTATGTATAGAATCAACTATCGAAATAAAATGGTAATCTAAAAATGAAATTGTACCCAACTTCAATGCTCAAACCTAAGTTTAAGCAAAGTACTTTAAGTCAATCTAAACACTGTCCCAAGCGATGCTAAAAATAGCGACTTCAAGATCACAGCTCATCTATTTTACTCAGGTGAGTACGGAAACCGTACTTAAGTATGAATAATGGTTTAAGTTTAAGTATGAAGTCGTCGTTCTTCAAGAACACGGATCCAGGGGTCCGTATTTAATCTCGCATAACCAGTAGATAAGAGCCAGAGTTTTCGACTGGCAGGTTTCCCGAATATACACATCATATCTCTCAGTGCATTCATTGGCCTAGGGCTACCCAATAAAAAAAAACCATCAATGAAGATATGCCTAACATTTCCTTTCCATAGGCTTGATCCAGCGCTTTTTTTTGAAAATATAATATGATTTTAGTGAAAAAGCCACACAGGTTATAAAATAACACCGAGGGCGTATCTTTGGTAAGGATGCTCGATGCGTTTTTGCCGCCTAAACAATAACTTTATTGGTGCAACGTAGTGCATCGGAAATCAAGCGTGTGCAGGCGGCGGCGTGCTTTATTGAGCTTGTTGGAGCAGATGAATAATGAACGGGGTCTTTCGAATTGAACCAACAAAATGGCGGACATCCTGACCCTATTGATGGCCCTGACAAAAAAAGGGGCCCATGGTGAATCTTTGATCCTTTGCATGCCCCGAGTGTTTGGCCATAAATGCCATATGGGATGATTGTTGAAGGGATAATGCATGGCATTGAAATTTGTTTCGACAACTGATATACCTTTTTGAAGAAAGAGACTTTCACGAGTTCAGTGCAGTACTATAGTAAATGCTTCATGTTTGTGAAGCGCCTTCAATAGTCTTTTACTGAAAATGCGCTTACTTCTCATTTAGTGGAAAAGGGAGAGGAGTTTAACATGATACGCTTCAAAAGGTGAACTGCGCCAAATGATTGTAACAAACGAAGGGTCAAGGTCATTAGAGAGCGTCCCCAGACAGTCTGGTAACCCCTCAATACTATTTCATCAGAAAAAAAAATAAACGTGACAATGAGAAACGCATTTTCCTTTTCAAACAAAGATATTCTATTCCAAGCCTCATTGGCTCAATCGGTAGCGTGCCCGACATAAATTGCTATCTCAGGTCAAAAGTTCGTGGCCCGGGTTGGCCATTTTTCCTTTCGATTTTTGAAAATGTCCATGCACATTCGCATGTGTTCAATTATGTCCATGTGGTAAAGCAGTAAGAAAATTTGCAAGAAAACATTGTCAGTGATGAAACATTAGATATATGTCTTGTTGCCCATATCACTGCAATGTCTCTGAAATGCCGATGGGAACCGTATAGAATTTCATTCCCACAAAGGCAATGTATTTATCAGACGTTAAACACATGTATATATAGCTTCAAGTGTCCTCAACCAAGAGTCGGTCTCAATTACTCTTGTTTTTGGTTGGTCAATCCTCAACCTGGTGCATAAAAGGAATCCGATTCGAGCTTGATTAATATATATTACTTGACGAAGGTTTTAATTAGCTTTCAATCGCACCCAGAGAAACAAAGTAGGAAATCAAATTTTCTCTTAACGCGTTGTGGGCTTCATCCCGAGACGCTGGATGATTTACCTATGTTTGTTGCAATAAAGCGCAGACAGTTTAGATATTGCGGATGTATTCCACACACCTTAGCAATTGTTTATAACATATTAACCCATTACTATCACTTAACTCATTTCCTTACATGGGAGTTTGCGGATCAACAAACTAAAAGCACAAACGGTCTGCAATTACCTAAAATATAGAGAAACTGAGACAGTGCAATTTCTCTGTTTTGTCACAACGTTGTCAATAAAAAATAAATTTAAGGGGGTGGGGGGGTGTGAAGCGATTTAAATTGAAACCGACAAACCATTCCAAGGAGTGATTTCATTGCGTCACCATGCCATTGTGTTCGTGTTCTTCTTCTTTGTAATTATCTATGTTTGCCATTTGGACAATCATCTGCCGCAGAGTTCTCAAAAGAGAAAAGTGTTATTCTAAAAGTCCCCTACACGTTCTTATCTGTAAGCATGTTCTTTTAAATAGCTACCAACGGAAAGAAAACTCTTCTAAAGAGTGTTAATGCTATCTAAGCGGTTTGACGTATGTATACTGAATAAATGATAATTACATTAGTATTCAATGACCTTTTAAATTTCCCCCTGTCCCCTTTTATCTGTAACATACCCTTATCATACAATTGGTCTAATTGGCTCATGGTATACCTGAAACTGGCATCATCATTAGAAACATTACGACAAAATGAGGTTTTTCATGAGCTAACTTCCATAATCACAAAGTTTTATGCTTTTATGTAATTTTGTATGAAAATGTAAAACTGCTTTTAATATCAAAGAAAGGGTTTGAAATATACGAAATGTAAAAACACACGTATTGCGTGTGAACCATAAAGGGCAATATATATTACCTTTGTTCTTTAATCAATAAACTTTTAACTAAAATGTGACACCACTAATCATCAGATAAGTCATATCCAGCGTATATTACCTATTGATAAGTCAAAGCAGAACTGAGAACAAACTTGTGTATTTCTGAATACTCTAAAAGATATTACCGATCATTCCCTTTTTGTGAGATACCTCTAGCCTTAAGAACATTATACAATTTTGATTTTTTTCTGGATAATTTACGCCTCTTTATAGACCTAACTCAATGTATTGTATCCGGATTGTCATATCATAATGACCATCTCTTTCTTTTTATCCGGATGGCACATGCCTCATTTCTCCCATTTTTTATGTCTGGATAACTCACTCCTTATTTTTAACCCCACCCTGAGTTTAGTTCCGGATGTTTCAGGCTTCATAATAATCTCGCCATTTTCTCAGAATACGGATTACACACGACTTATTAAAACCCATCCATCACCATAGTTCCGGTTAACTCATGCCTCATTTTAAACCTCGCCCCCTTTTTCTATTTCCAGCTAACTCTCACCTCATTTTAAATCCACCCATTTCATATTTCCGGTTAACTCACGCCTCATTTTAAACCCCGCCCTCTTTCTTCTTTTTCCAGCGTGACGTCGATAGTCGGGGGCTGGATCACATGGAACAAGCTCCGCGGTAACGATGACGACGACTCGGTGGACCGCCTCAGTCATATCTACACCGTCGTCATCCTCATCATCTTCGCGCTGTTTACCGGCGGAGGGCAATACGCCGGGGATCCGATCACATGCTGGTGCCCGGCCGATTTTACGGGTAAGTCGTGTGATCATTAACAACTTCCGGTTTGTTGGGTGTTATTTGTTCCGGGTGTTTTGTTAAGGATGGGCGTTACTTGGTTATACCATCATTATGAGTCAGGTATCGCAACATTATAGAAATACCTAAGATATATCATTAACCACTATCCAACTGGAATGTATTGTATCATATCCATGTAAGTGTCATGGTGTGTCAAAAAGTTTGCCTGTTGCCCTGAAATAAACATCTAAATTTACGTATGTAGTATACAAAGGCTCTTTCATTGCATACGCAAAGTCCCACTGCTGGGTCAAAATTGAACGTCACAATATAACGAACAGATTGTTTGACACATGGAAAAAGACCTTTTGTATTTCATATTCATGTAAGTGTTACATCAAACATTTCACCGGTTCGCCTGAATTAAATATGTAAACGTCTACATGTATTTATTCTACGTTCCCAGGCTCCTTCGTGGCGTACGCCAAGTCCTACTGCTGGATCAAGAATACATACTACCTACCCATGCACGAAACCATCTCCCCGGACACCGAAAGCCACCAAGAGCAGGAGCTAGCATACTACCAATGGATACCGTTCATTCTACTCTTCATGGCCTTCCTCTTCAAGTTCCCCAGCTTCGTCTGGCGAATGCTCAACAGCTACTCCGGCCTTAACCTGGCCAAGATCGTCTCGATGACCGAAGCCTCGCAGATGGGCGATCACAAGAAACGCGACGCCACAGTCACCCAGATCGCAACGTACCTCGACCGATGGCTTGAGATAAACCGCCAGTACCACTCGAACGTGTTTGTGCGCATGCGTCAACGGGCCTCGCGCTTCGTGTTCCTATGCAACCGTCGCGAGGGAACCTTCCTCACCGGCCTCTATCTGTTCATCAAGCTTCTGTACGTCGTAAACATCATCGCTCATTTCTTCATCCTGAACGCTTTCCTTGGAGATTTCTTTGAGATGTGGGGAATCGAGGCCGTGAACAGTCTTGCCACCGAGGCCGTTACCAAGGAGTCCAGGCGGTTTCCAAGGGTGACCCTATGTGATTTTAAAATTCTCCATCTACAAAATATTCGGGTAAGATTATGATATTGTTATGCATTAAGGAGGATTGTGGGTTTTTGTTTTACTTGGAATGAGTACGTTGTCAGCAGTTTTGAGTTAACGGCTTTCCTTAAGAGACAATTTTTTGGCTTTAAAAGGCAATAGCCAAGTAGTCACCCAACACCATACTCAATGCTACTCTCACCATTGAAAATATCCGCTCTTTAAACAATGATGATAAATCTGAATATTCATGTCAATGTGACCAGCTAAAGAACGTGGTTTGTCTGAAACAGTTTGTTGTTATTTGATACATTATTTCGTTAATCATTCGCTTTAGTAATATAATTATCTTATCATCATAACAATTATCAATATCACCATCTCCATCTCTAGTATCATATAGATATTACGATCGGCATCGTATGCCTCACAAAGATTCGTAACCTAACCTCTACGTTTCCATTATTTTTCAGGATTACACCGTCCAATGCGTCCTGCCCATCAACCTGTTCAACGAGAAGATCTTCACGTTCCTGTGGTTCTGGTTCGTCCTTGTTGCTATAGCAACATGCGCCAGCTTCCTGTCGTGGTTCTGGCGGGTGGCATTCCGACGCAACCGAACAACCGTCGTCAGGAAGTACCTGAAGATCGGCGAGAAACTTCAGAACCCCAGCGATAAGAACCTCTGCAAGCGTTTCGCCGACCAGCATCTGAGGGACGACGGAATATTCGTGTTGCGAATCGTCGAGAAGAACTCTAGCGACATTTTGATGACGGATCTCGTGACAAAGATGTGGGAGATATACCGGGAGAAAGCGCAAGTGAAAAAGGAGTTAGAGAACGGGGAAACCTACGCATAAATGTGTTTCTGTTTTTATCTTTTTTTTTTTTTTTCGTGTTTGTCTTTTGTTGGACGCCATTTTGCGGTCTTTTTTGTTCCGATAGTCATTGTCAATCATTCATTGATAGCCTTAATGATGTCTGTAAAGCTTCGGAAGCCAAGCATCTTGCTGTTTGGTATTCGAGTTTCAGAATGAAGTTATAAACATCTTAATAGTTTCGGGTTTTAATCATTTCATTTTCAGCATATTAATGACAGTTTCAAACACATATCAGGATGAAAATTTCGACAGGTGCACAAACGACACGTGATAAAATCGTAAGCGTTTGATTGGTTTGCCAAGGGAGAAGGTTGATCGAAGAAGGCTTCAAGCAACTTCGACAACGTTTGACTGTTTTGCAATCATGCTATCTTAGATGTAGATAGGAAACGTTGCTTGACAATGCAGGTGAAGCTTTGTTTTGTTTAAGAGTGCCTTAATTTGGCATCAATGTATTTCACGAGGTCTCTTCACGAAGTACCCTTCCAATAATACCGCAGATGAATGAATTGTTTGTCATTTTAGATACGATGCTTCTCATGCTGCCATGGCTTTCACTGCATTATTAACTTTTGATATCAAAGGTTTCTTTATTAATCGCAGGGCTGAAGGGACATAGATTTATTGTAGATGTACGTTGCATTGGATTTGAAGAATATATGCACATTTAGATTAAGGCATACATTTATTTTGAAATGTGCATGGCAATATGACAGGAGTTTTAAGTGAATCGTGAAAGCTTTTGGTATCTTTATTGGGATAGACTTTGGTATATTTTCAAGAAAAACCCTGTATACATGTGTTCTGATTTATCATTAGCATAGGTACACGAGATCAATGTGTAGCAACAATACAGAGGATTTGAGAAACATAATTGGGGAAACCAGTGAATCATTGGCCAAAGTTGTTCTCTAATTATAAAAGGCCTATACAGGATCTAGTCACTTGAACTGAAGTTTTCCTGCGAAAGTCAATGTGTTTATTGGATGGTAATCAATGGTGCTGTGTTCTGATTGGTCAATGTTCCACTCACTCAAATATTAGCCAATCGGAAACTGGTATCATTGAGATTCATATTCTGATTGCTGCGCTTTATCTTTCATGTTTTTAGTGGAAAGGGTTCTGCCATGGACAATGTAAATGAATGTAATTACCACACGGTTGACAGTTTTATTGAACAAATCTAAATGCGAATGCTCAGTACGTGTATTAGTGTATATGTCTGTCGTTTAACTTGTATATCGGGGAAGGTCTTAGCTATTGTTCATTTCAATGCCTGTAAATTAGATTTCTTTTGGTTTCTTTTAAAGGTCGTTTTCGTTTTGGTCCCGTTCAAAACAGTTCCATTACGTGGTACGACTATTACTGATGACATTTTAGACCGTTTCGAGAAAACAAGAAAATTTCTCATGGCTTTTCTTTTGGAAACAGCAAATCTAATTTTTTTATTCTTACTTGACTACACCAGTAAACCGTTAGAAGTACAGAGTTACGAACTTCCAATTCTGCAAACACAAGAGGGTTGAGAGAGAATGTATTGTAAATAAGTGTGAAAGTGTTTTAGCGAAAGGGCATCAAAATGCATCTATGAACATGCACGCCATGGCTGTAGACCAGCTCTTACAGTTCTTGCGTATATATACTAATCCGGAACGAATTGTTTCGACTCCAGACTATTTATTTTGCTTTGGGATCATGCGGTTCACTCTAAATTATTTTTCGTATTTTACTGTTTGACGCAGGTCTATGATAACTCCTTCTTGTTTATAACGGATCGACTAATTTTGGTAGTAAGATAGCTTGTTGATTGTCAAAGAACTGGAGAACTGGTGTGCTACGTTATGAATCAATTTGTGTGGGGTTTTTGAAGGATGGTTCAATCAACCAATACAGTCATGAAGTCTGCTCATCAGTATGGTATGGAAAGGTAGTCTTAAAGCATTTTCTCAGTATTGCGATAGAAAACATTGTAGTCGTTAAGTTTGATTCTCAGTGTGGGTTAAGCAACCAATATAGTCATGCAAAGCATTATATTTGGATCAGTATAAACGATTTATTATTCACTAGTTTAGTTTAAGATATGTACATGTATGTTGATAAGCTCATTTGTCTTTCTGTAGAATGCATATTTTTTCTGATTTTTGTACGATGTAAAATGATGATTTCTCAGTTTATACTTTCCTCAGTATAATTATTACTGATTTATCCTTTGAATATATACAATAACCTTAGACTAGTCGTACTCTTGAATGAAACGTGAAGTATTTCCTTGAGAATAAAGCAAGCTTCTGCCACTTCTTGCTTCTGTATTTGAACATGTGTTCGTTTTGAGTCAATGCCATTATACATGTATGTCTGATTCATTGTGGTGCTACACTATTTTTCATTTGATTCTTTCATGAATATCTTAATTTTACAACTTCAGTATTTAAAGGACTGCTTATTTCAGTTTATTCTAAGCATCTTCACTAAATTGCAGTTTTCAATGGAAGCCACGATTCAATTCAGCAAATATAATCCAATCTTTAAGTAAAAAATAAGCAAATTCCTATATGGACAAAATAGAAGATTTTATTATAAACAGAAAAAATACCTAACACCAGCAATATCTCCTTATAATTCTTTTTCAATTTTAATTACCATTATTTGTTTTCACTAGTTCGCCTTCATTTTGATGTGTCACTGTCAATTGCATAGGAGAATAGGAAATATTCCTTTATTCATTGGCCCTCAGTTGCTGTAGACTCCGTTATGCCATTGCGATGACTCCTTCAAAGTTCTCGTTCCCTCCGATAAAACCATTAGCATGGACGAACGTAAGGGATTCCAGACCTTTTAGAGAGTTCCTCGTCTCTCAATCCACACCACTCTTCACTTATAGACAACCTGAAGAAAATAATAAACAATGGTTTTCAGCTAACTCTCTGAGTAGGTAGGTCTGTGTAGAGAAGAAAGTACTAAATTAATTTGCATAGTGCTTTGGTTAATCAGAACTCCTCAAAACTAACTTTTGAGACTTGATTAAATCACTTGGACAATAATTATTGTAGATAATGAGATGTTTTCTTGAATGATTAGCATGACAAATTGGGGGTTAAATGATCAATTCTGTTTTTTTCTCTTGTCTTCTTCATCAGATAGATCAAAACGAATATTTAATGAACATACACTTTTTGGCGACATATGTGCAGATTTGACTGTTGTTACCATTGCGAAAAAACATGACTTTGTGCATAAGTTTTCCAGATTCTTAACATAACAATTTCGAGTTCTACATGTAAATCTAGATGCCAAATCGCTTCTGTAAGATTGGACTGTATGATTGACATGTTTAACATTAACATAAGTGATAAGTTAAAAAAATAACTCCCTGTAATCTTATAGCATATTCCTCTTTCTACCTTCTTCGATGCTCCTCCAAACCATACATTTCCCACTCTGGTCTGTGTACAGCACATACTTGATGGATGGGGTAATCTCAAGCTCCTTTTCCAACTCAAACAAATGCTCCTTCCAGGGACAACCACCTGTAGTTAACGAGATGATTTCTCCGCTACTGCCCACCTATAGGAGATATTTGGTAAATTGTTTAACCCTTTACCAAACACCAAATTGTGGACTATCCCAAATTGGATGAGCTTGCAGATGACATTTTAAAATGTGATGAAATTGAAAACAATAATATTTGATGGGGCAGAAAACATTGAGGGAAAAGGAGAAATTGCTCTTAACGAGCAATTGCTCCTTTTCCCACCATGTTTTCTAGAGCTGTCTGCAACAGACTGGTCAAATGATGTTATTGTTTGGTAATGGGTTAAAAGGACTGTCTCACAAATAGGGATTTAACTTTTTAGAATAAATTATCTTCTATCAATAAAATTACAAGATAGATTTTTCAAGTAGCATTAAAGAATTATTGACAGCTTTCCAACCGTGTTTATAACCATAAGGAAAGGATAGTGAACTTTCATATTTCAAATAAGGCAATCCTTTGTTCATTTATATTTTCAGTATATTCAACAAATTCAAGATTTACTGGACAACTATGGCAATGGAGAATGGTAGAATGATCAGGTTTTTAAGTGCATTTAGAAAAAATAGTTTTGCTAAAAAAATAATCAATCAATAAAAGATCACAAATATACACGAAGCTTTTTTGCCGAGACTAGCCCTAAAATCAGTGTGAGAGCACTTCGTCACCATAAAGCAATAACTCAATAATTACATTTTTATGATTTTTCAGGAGAGAGTTTAAACTGATTTTTTTTTAACAGAATGCTTTTCCTACTGTATTTTATGATACATCATAAACTTGAAATGATTACTGATTATTTCGATGTTTAATCATTAACTTTTCTTTTTTAATAAATAAGGTATTTGAATTATTAACACTTATAGCCTTTTGACGTTGAAAAGATTCAGTGCAATAACGTGATATCTACCTTTATCATTTAATGCACTGAAACTTTCAGTGGAAGAACAGAACAAGTGACCTTAAAATGATTTTGTTTTCAATTGATAAACCAATATCTTGGTATTTTGGAGACAACAATTTTTATAAATCTAATTTTGATATAAAGATCTAGGTTATTAATGCTTGTAGTCATGAAATACAAATCTAAACCTTGAATTTAGAATCACTGCCATGAATGTTTGATTTTTCTAATTTGCTTATCCTTTCTTAAATCCTGTACACTTTGGCAACATCAAGATAATCATAAAAAACATAAAAGTGCATGTGATAACTTTTGAATCTGTTTTTGTAGGTCGTAATTAGCTTGTATGAATATTATAATCGAGGAATCACTTGATATATTGTATTTTTTGGTTTTCCTTCTTCATATTTGATAATTCATTGTTTGTTAAACAATACCAGATACAACTCTTATCATAAAAAAGCAAATAAACCAAGAAAATATGGAATGTTGCTACATGTATTATATTCACAAGACAAACTATGATATCAGCTAAAAATATATGATGTATTTAAACTGTTTTCTGTTATAAGTATTCTTGGTCAGGATGCAGCCATTCAAAGAATAGACAAAGAAACACAATACACCTTGAAATCTAATGTCATAGTATAACTACGAAATAACGCAATCAAGCATTTGCAACTAAGCCAAGTATTGATCCATCGCAGGCAAATAGATTGTTCTTCACATTTTCAAAACTCTTATGAAGGTGTTTGCATCAAATTGAAAATGCCGACAAATGTAAATCAAGAAAATGGTATCAGAAAATCTCTTCTGCAAGAGGATCAAAATAAAGAAGGAAAGATTCAGTCATCTGCTATGGATACAATTGACATGGCTCACTGATGTTGAAAATAACAATGTATGCCATTGATTCTATATAATAATTAATTTTAGGCATTTTCAATCAATTTCAACCATTCCACATCAATTTTTCAATTCTATTGATAGATATCATTTTGGATCGGCTATTCTGATTGGTTAGATTTGGGTTTTATGTAGTTGTCAACTGCACATTATCCTTTTCTAGTGTTAAATGCTTTTCCACATGAACATGATGGACCTTATTAATACTAATTAATGTGTATGAATCTTAAGTGAAATACTTATAACTTCTGGGTACATCATTAAAATATATATTTCAACTGGCAATATGTCATAAAAGGATATACATTGCTTAAACAATTACCTCATTTTGGCAAAAAAACAAGAGGAGGAGGGTATTATCTTCTTAAATGAGCAATTTCAGATCAGACTATCTTGCAAAAATATTTCATAAGTTTTCCTGAAAGTTAAAATCATAACTTTGGCATTTACATAACACTGAATAAATGCTGTATCTGGAAATTGGTTAGTGAATCACACAGTTAATATGACATGTTAGTGTGTGAATGTCTTCATTGATGTTGCTTACAGTTTCAAGATTTCATTCTGTGACAATATATAGTTTGTAGGACCTTCTCACTAAGTGTATGTCATGAATCCATTGTGATGTGGTTAAAACATATTTCGCAGAAATAATAGTTATAATACTAATAATAGATAATTGTTTACAAAATAAACCTTTAAACAGTTACTTAGTTTGCAACATAATTGTGCTGTATCTCCCCTACCAGTTGGGAATGGAGATTAGAAGTGTATCAATAATCTAGTTTTCTGTAATTTGATAAATATGTCATGGCATTTAGTTCATAAAGGACATTTCATATTAAACAATTAAAACCTCAATCTGTAAGATACATAGTCCCTTTAAAGAATAGATAAAATATATAAATTGAAACAGGATTTGAAATTAATGACATCCTTATGTATACCTTTTAATCAAAGAAGAGGACATTTATCTTCTAAAGGCTTATTGAATGTCTTGTCGATAGATATATGAGTCAAAAATGAAAGCACATACTGATTCTTATTATTGACAAACTAAAGTCATCATCATCTTTAACAAATATTTCCCTTCTTATCTTATCAAATTATTTCACATAACTATTTACCTTAATGATTACTGGCCCTTTTTTTAAATCATTGTTTTAACAATGTTCAATAATTATTGTCCAAGCCTGTGAGATATTCTTTAAACCTTCTAGTCTTATAAAAATTGTTTCTTCTCCTGCGTCACATCAAACTGAGTTTGGAATGAAGGTGACTGTACTAGCCATGCAGGAACATTGTAAAAAGGTACATTGTACTTAAATGTTTCCCTGTATTTGAGATCATGTAGATGTAACTGTACGGACTCTTACTGGTTGTAGATATAAAACAAACACGTAGGTTCCAATTATGTCTTTTAACTCAATGGATATTTACACATGCGATGTCTGTCATATTTACAAAGGTCATCTACCTCTCCCGCATTGTAGGCTCTAGCGGCTATAAAATACAACAATGAACAAACCATAAGTAATAAAGAAACAAATCTCTCCTATTTACTATAAAGAAGACTCAATTAATAAATACTCTTGAATGACAATCAATTGTTCTTAAATTACTATTTAACAAGGTCAATTGGTTGTCCTTTTATAACTACTGCTAGGAAACTGATGAATGTAGATGACGTTTATTTCTCAAGTAAAAGCTAATAAAATTAAACACATGAAAGGGACAGTACAGCACAGCACACAATGGAACTTACCAATTTATAAAATTGCTCGCTCCCACCAACTCACACATTCTTGTCTACACGTGGTGCTGTCAGTGCTGTAACAAGAATCCATGCAACCCATTAGATAACGTGAAAAGAACTATAAAATAGACTTTTTACTCATTGCAGACGCTCAAATGCTATTCGTCATAGAATGCACAAAAACACTTTATTAAAAATAATTAAATGATACATAGCCAAATAAATTATTCATTCCAGCATATTACAGTCAATTCAGCAGGGCGCGAAAGGTTAACAAAGACACAAAAGAAAGTACCATTTACTAATTTTGTGGTGTTCACTGTTCAAAGTCTGTGTTATAAATGAATTGACTATAATCTGGCCAAACTGGTTTGAGTACAATAAAAACATAGACTGTCATACAAACTATCTTAAAAAACTTTTAATTATCGACAAGGAATTTAATGGACGAAACTGAAAGATTTAAAAACATGACCTGGCTACATACTCTCGCTCTGTCAAAATGACGTCTCGTCATCTACCAAAATATAGTCCAAGTCAACAGCCATAAATACTAAACTAAGTAGGCTTCTCTAAGATCTAATTACACTACTATGTATGAAGTAACTACATACATGAACAAAAAAATAATTTCAATAGACAATGAAAAAGTTGTCAAGTTACACTACTTATGGTATAACTTGTTTTATGATACAAAATATTGTAATAAATTACACCTTTTCGGTCTAATAATTTTCGAATTTTGTGCATTCCTCCTTTTTTTTCGAAGGGCTCCGACCTCATGAATCAGCGGTACAAAACAAACATAGGCATACGACTATATAGTAATTTTATTAAGTACAAGGAGAACATAATTTAAAAACACTACATAACTAAAATCATGATTTCATAACTGTTTCAACAACCTTATGAGCTGTCAGCGTATCCACTTCAGATAAAATACCGGACTTTACTAGAATATCGAGGGCTTGAATTCTGGTATCCTCTGTAATTCGGTACGTAAGGTAGTCACCATACCTACCAGGTGGCTTTCTTAGTCTTGTAGTTCTTCTTGGGGTTGGAACTGGTCGTGGTGATGGCATCGGTTCAGGAAGTTTGTTACCAGTAATGCTGTTGTCTATGTTTTTCACTGTTTGACAGTGGGAGCCCTTCGCCGCAGACTCGTTGTTGTAAAACTTGTGGCACAGCTTACAGAAGAATCCCCAAACTGTTATAACCAGCTCCTGACCAACAGCTTTGCTTGGCTCATATTCTCCCAGTTCTATATCCTCTTGGTTACATAGACAAAGATGTAATGGCTTGTGATAATAAAAAAGAATAAAGTTATCATCATTCCATTTATATGGAACAGTTACTGTATGACAAAAATATATTACTTCTGATCATATACTCTCATGTTTTTATAAAAGCACTTTCATCTCGAATTTCTAATCAGAACTCTTCAAAGATGATTTATTCTTGGTGGGCTTGATATTTTTGTCTGGCAAAGTACCAGTAAATCATCAAGGAATTGCTAATTTTTTATTATATAACTGAACATGATTGAAAACATTCATCCTAGTAAAATGATACAAAACCTCAATTGATGGCTGTCAATAGAATGAATCAGTTGAATTATCAAAAAAAATACTGAAAACAAAACTATATCAGATCAGCCTTTGCCGGTCAAAATTCTTGGAGTATAACATAATATGCTTGAATTTTAGGATTGATTCCTCCATTAACAAAATTAAAATTGGTATGGGTTATTTGTCAACCATTAATATTTGCAAGAATAGCATAAATGCTGTTATATGAGACATTGCTTAAAGCTTTTATGCAGATGTTGTTGGGACTGTTTTGTGAAATAACAATAACTTAATTAAAACTGAAAACTTAATATAATGTATTTTGGGAGAAGAATCATTTGTTTTTTACAATTCACATTCCTCTATGCCACATTGTATATAAATAGCCATGTGATGTAGTTTGTGATGTCACTGGTGATGTCATGTAGTAGTAAATGATGTAGATATCACTTTATTGCACTCGATGTTTTAATGGAAATCGAATGTTGTTTGGAGCAAGAAATCAATAAGTGTAGTTATTGGGTTTTTGCATTGAACTTTTCTCATACTTGAAGTTATGATATTAGGACTTTTGTCTCAAAAGTTACTTTTAGATTGAGTTTAACCCTGAAATTTTTGTATGACCTGCATCTAAGTATTTTATAACATTTTATGCAAAAAAGTGATTTTGTGAAAATGTCAGTTATTGCATTATTGCTTTAAGGTGACGACTTGTGTAGTATCCAGGAAGCAGTCGTAGATAACTAATTCAACAAGCTTCATGCTTCCCTCAATATCAATTCAAAATTAATAAGTTTAAACTAAAAGAACACATTTAAGTCTATGATAGCCAGAAGACATTTGGCCACATATGATGATAAGCCTCTTTTGGCTTGCTCAGACTTGCCTCCATCCTATTCTTGATGGCGGTTTCCACCACATCCCTGGCGGGTATCTAGCTGTTCTTGATGGCGGTTTCCACCACATCCCTGGCCGGTATCTAGCTGTTCTTGATGGCGGTTTCCACCCCATCCCTGGCCGGTATCCAGCTGTTCTTGATGGCGGTTTCCACCCCATCCCTGGCCGGTATCCAGCTGTTCTTGATGGCGGTTTCCACCCCATCCCTGGCCGGTATCCAGCTGTTCTTGATGGCGGTTTCCACCCCATCCCTGGCCGGTATCCAGCTGTTCTTGATGGCGGTTTCCACCCCATCCCTGGCGGGTATCTAGCTGTTCTTGATGGCGGTTTCCACCACATCCCTGGCCGGTATCCAGCTGTTCTTGATGCCAGTTTCCACCCCATCCCTGGTCGGTATCCAGCTGTTCTTGATGGCGGTTTCCACCACATCCCTGGCCGGTATCCAGCTGTTCTTGATGGCGGTTTCCACCCCATCCCTGGCCGGTATCCAGCTGTTCTTGATGGCGGTTTCCACCCCATCCATGGTCGGTATCCAGCTGTTCTTGATGGCGGTTTCCACCCCATCCCTGGCCGGTATCCAGCTGTTCTTGATGGCGGTTTCCACCACATCCCTGGCCGGTATCTAGCTGTTCTTGATGGCGGTTTCCACCCCATCCCTGGCCGGTATCCAGCTGTTCTTGATGGTGGTTTCCACCACATCCCTGGCGGGTATCTAGCTGTTCTTGATGGCGGTTTCCACCACATCCCTGGCCGGTATCCAGCTGTTCTTGATGGCGGTTTCCACCACATCCCTGGCCGGTATCCAGCTGTTCTTGATGGCGGTTTCCACCCCATCCCTGGCCGGTATCCAGCTGTTCTTGATGGCGGTTTCCACCCCATCCCTGGCCGGTATCCAGCTGTTCTTGATGGCGGTTTCCACCACATCCCTGGCCGGTATCCAGCTGTTCTTGATGGCGGTTTCCACCACATCTCTGGCCGGTATCCAGCTGTTCTTGATGGCGGTTTCCACCCCATCCCTGGCGGGTATCTAGCTGTTCTTGATGGCGGTTTCCACCACATCCCTGGCCGGTATCCAGCTGTTCTTGATGGCGGTTTCCACCACATCCCTGGCCGGTATCCAGCTGTTCTTGATGGCGGTTTCCACCACATCCCTGGCCGGTATCTAGCTGTTCTTGATGGCGGTTTCCACCCCATCCCTGGCCGGTATCTAGCTGTTCTTGATGGCGGTTTCCACCCCATCCCTGGCCGGTATCCAGCTGTTCTTGATGGCGGTTTCCACCACATCCCTGGCGGGTATCTAGCTGTTCTTGATGGCGGTTTCCACCACATCCCTGGCCGGTATCCAGCTGTTCTTGATGGCGGTTTCCACCACATCCCTGGCCGGTATCTAGCTGTTCTTGATGGCGGTTTCCACCACATCCCTGGCCGGTATCCAGCTGTTCTTGATGGCAGTTTCCACCACATCCCTGGTCGGTATCCAGCTGTTCTTGATGGCGGTTTCCACCCCATCCCTGGCCGGTATCCAGCTGTTCTTGATGGCGGTTTCCACCCCATCCCTGGCTTGGTATCCAGCTATTCTTGTGGTTCTTGATCTTGTCTGTAAACATTCCCCCCGACTAGCTTCATTGCCTCTTTGAACCGCTCCTACAGTTAACAAATAATCAAACAGTGAATTTAATTCTTTCTTCTTAGTTTATATACAGTGAATATGTAAACAAGTATTATCACATTGGTAGTATAGGTCGATCGCGCTCTTGTGCGATGTTAATATTTCAATTGGACTATACCATACCTGAGATAAGGGGTTATTGTAATACTCAAGCTTATTTAAATACTGTTGCGTTTAGCTTAAATCACCTGTTTAGTTTTTAAACCCAGCCATATACCAGGTTGGACTCATATCAACATTGTCTTGAATGAATAGTGTTTTAAGGTCCATTGATAGCTATGGTCATTAAGCAAGATACCTTTTTAATCCTTTGACCTGTGTTTGATACATGTATATAAACCTATTGTTCCACACAAAATTCAATGAACTGTTGATTCATAAGAATAAGCTGCAGCTTTTGGTGGAGAGAAATAAAATATCATTGCATTGACCAATAGAATTAAAACATGTGACAGCACAAATTTAAAGCAACAACAGACATAAACTATGACAAAAAACATGGTTTAGTTTTCATGTTCATTCAAAACATTTTGACAAAAGAAAAAATACTTGTTTTCAAATATCATTTTAACACAGTGGTTTCAACTTACTTGTGCCTTCTCTTCCAAGAAGCATCAATAACAGTATCTACAAGAAGGGGAGGGATATACCAGAAAAATAGAAATGGTTCACATGGTCTTCAGACAATCGGTCAATTAATTTAAGGTAAAATACCCTTAATCCACCATTTTGAAACACATCAAATTACTTCGGTAGTTCTTGGATTAACCTCAGTCAGTGTCTGCAACCATTCCATTTAATGTGAACAGTTCCTGCCCAAACAGAGGGATACAAATAACGACCAAAGTAATCCGACGAAAGAATGGGTTTCAAAATGGCAGATTAGGGGTATTCTTCCATCACGCTGACATTTGTAGAAAACTATACAAAATAATTAGTTACCTCTACATTGACGTCTGTCTCACACCAAGAAGGATTCAAAGTTCCAACCTATATCTACAAAGGTTCATAATCAAATTTGTTTAAGCTTTTGTTTTAATGCCTTCGTGATAACAATTTAATCTTTTATTTCATTAATCGAAGATTATCATCGGCTGGGTGTATACCGGGTGGGTGAATATGTTTTGGGATATTTTTAAGATTCATCATATTATAAAAGCTTGCAATGTGTTCCACAATTGTTATAGCAAAACTAGTCCCAACCTAGGAATGGCTATTTTCGTGGAACTATGGACAGATAACTTTATCCAATGAAAACATTTTAACAACAATGAAAAATAATACAAGGCCATTCACACCTAGGCGTTCCATTATATTGATCGATCCCATTGTCAATTCCATCAATCTCCTCGATAAAGTTCTCATACATTTTATCGTACATTTTCTCAGTTGACGGGTCAGTTGTTTCTGTCTCAAGTATCATGGAGATGATGTCCCGCCCGAAATACAAATACACGAGACCAGCACTGCTCAACTTTGTCACCCATGTTTTGCCTTTACATAGCATGGACATAGATTCACTGAAACTCCTGCGATAAAAATAAACAACAGAATACAAATACATTAGTTTAAACTTATTTATTTTCCATTGACTATGAAAAAAGTTCTTACAACTTAGACTAATGAAAGGTCGCAAGACAGATCCCACAACTCACGGGATTTGAACCAATAACCCCCGAGGCAAACACTCTACCCCTGGACCACTGACTTCTACTAATTCATTGTATCAAGGGTTGGATGCAAGATTAAAAATAGTGATTCATGTTTGTAAAGCATTGAACCCATGGTATGAAGACTTGAAAAATCTTGGACACTAACTTACTCAGATTCTTGCAAATTAAAACTGTAAACATGTAGACAGCATTACAACATTTGTACCACCTTTTTGTACTTAATACATTCAAAGCTTGTGGAAAGGCTGGCATAAAAGACATTACCAGGTCTTTGTCATTCATAGAAAGTGACACTCAATAAACATTTCAATAATGATCAAGCTGTTGAAAACAACTGTATCTAGTCAGAAGCAGTTTTCATTTCCCCAATGTTTTTACGATTTTGATAGGAGAAAGCATAAAGGTTAAAATGAGCAATTGCTCGGTTTAAGACAAAATGTGTTTTCTTTTCAATTTAAAATGATTTTCATGTAAATATATACATTACTTACATCAACAGTTTATTATGCAGAGAGGGTTAGGGTTAGGTAACCCTAGCCCTAACCCTCTTTCAACAATTGCTAGTTAAATGTGAAGGTGTTGTCATTTCAAGGTTAAATATTTATAAGGGAAAAACTAACCTATTACTTTTCATCCTCATTTTTGAAGCAATAACAGTTGTCGATTTTAGAAACTGCTGCCTCAAAGAACAATAATTCATAATTCATAACAATCAACTTCTGTTTTACTTTCTGTAATCATGCAGAGAAAGTCATTTTACATACTTCACACAATTTGAGGAATTTTACATGATTTTACAAACTATCTTGGAAGGACTTCTTGAAGCAAGACAGGAAGATCCTGGGCATGAACACCATCAACCCTAATCATAGAAGAGAATGGAGAGGAAGACTCAGATTGAGACTTGACTGTCAGGCCCCACCCTCAGAAGAGGATTAATTGTTGGCCTGAACAAATAAACAGGATAGTGAGTGAGTAAGTTACATACTTCACACAATTCGAGGATTCAATGCAAGACTATAGTAAGTGCTTCATGTTAATGAAGCACTTACTACAGTATTGCATGGAACCCTCAAATTGTTGTCTTTATGCTTCTTGTTAATACATATGATATATCTAATACATTTGATAACTACATGTAATTAACCAACCTTTGATGATGATCATATCTGTGGTTACTGGGGTCAAACACTCCATCCACAACAATATCGCAGGTATCTAATACAGATGGATCCCTTGTCCTGAATAAAAAATCATTAACAAACAAACATTAATCAATCTACATAGGCGTAGAAGCTGGGGGGTCCGGTCCCCCCAAAAATCCAGACCGTGGGGGCCAGAGTATACTTACTCTAAGCAGGCAGATCTTATAAATGTACTCAAATGTAAACTTATTTTTTTACTAGTTTAAGTAGACGAACACATGGCTGTGACAGCACGTTCGCTGCCACTTTTAGTTTAGATCAATACAATTGATTTCCGCATGAGATCGAGACCTGGCCTATCCTTTTTTCTTTTTCTTATGGTTATTTTATATTAATTAAGATACAAATTTTTCTACGCTTTCTTTTAATTCATTTAATGATATTTAATTTATAGATGCATGATTAGTCATGAGAAATTTAGGAACATTTATTCTTAGACCGGTCCTCATCTTGCGCCCCCCCCCCAAATGTTGAAATCGCTCCTACGCCTATGATCTAAAGATGTGTTTCTATTTATTAAACAATACAGTTTGGTTAACATGTACACATGTACATGCAAGATGCTAATAAATAGTTTATGTTTGTAAAGGTAATACTAAACAGGGGTTTTTAAGGCGCCGGGGTGGGGTTGCTTGATGTGGTGGGACAGGGTTGCAGCCAGCTCTTTATGGACAACCCTGTTCATATGACCCATCGTATAAACATTCTCATTTAAGGCATCGTTGATCACTTATAAAATTTGTGTCATTTTTTTTTCAATTATATTACCGCTTCCTTGGATCCATCAGTGCTAGGCTATCCATGGCTCTGAGGTGTCTTGCTAACGGACACTCCCTCTAAACTGTCATGGCGACAGTGGTACAGTGGCGACAGTGGTACAGTGGTAGAGCGTCAGACTACTTTACCAAGGGTCCCGGGTTGGAATCCCCGTTAGGCGAGGTGAGAATTGCAGGGGCAAGCCCTCAAACCGGCGCGATTACTGGTGTATTCTCCAGGAAGCAGTCATCCAGAGTGACTCGATGGGCTATAAAGCCTCCGTCACAATCGATGTAAAACAAATTGGAAAACAAACAAACAAAACAAACCAGTGGTGTCAGCGGGGCTCAGTCCTAAGACCGCCACATTAACCACTGGGCCATACATGCAGTGTGCGAAATTCCCACTAGCCCGATAACCTGAGACTAGTTTATCTCGTTTCCGGTTATTGAATTCCCCCAGAGTGGAAGCCCGACCGGGATAGTGATAATAACTGTGCATATCTGTAACCATTTTACAAGGGAAAACAACTTCCTTACCCGAAAAATTGATAAAATATTTCGAAAAGATCATTGGTGATCTTGCGTTATCCGCCGGAAATAAGGCAAATTACCCCAGGATTTCTGGTGTATTCATGTACTGCCTACGAGGTATATCTACCGACTTGTTACGGGGATTGCCGAGTAGATACGATTGCAAACTGATTTCAAAGTCAATAGGCGCTTGGCATCTTCAAGTGTTTGCTTAATCTGGGTACCATAGACGCTCTTTTGCAACAATAAACGTCCGCTTTAAGACAAAAGGAAGAAAAGAAAGCTAGACATCGGATATTTTTAGGCCTGTTTCTCGTAAGTGGAGATGAACATTGAAGTTTTTGAAGTGAGCTATGTTTGTTTTGTTTTTCTACCACCTTGATTTGCGAGATTTTACTGTTAACTATAAAATTTTCTGTGATGTTTTCTGTGACTTGGTCTCCGTTGTTTTTTCCTTGCTGTCATTCAGAAAGATGTTACAGTTTAAACTGATAGCTTTACTTACTACAACAATTAAACTTTGATACTGTTGGAAATTGCATAAACATGTCGGATAAGACAGTCATGTTTGCATCAAAAGTCCAAATGTGCATAATGTAGATGTTTTAGTGATGAATGCAGTTCAAGGCTTAACCCAGAAGAAAACCGGCAAACCAGTTTCCTTAGCCAGAATAGAGAAAGGCTTCAAGTTTTGTAGAAATACAAACAATTATGGTTTATAGAAATAGATTGTACTTTACATAGACGGCATGTTTTTTGTTTCTATCCATAATATATGGTACATATTCAGTTAAAAGGTAATTTAAGTGATGAGATTGCTTACATTACATTGAAAGAAAACTGCACACAATGAACAACATTGAAAGAAGACATTGCACACAATGAACAACCTTCTTTTTGTAAATCAACTGTTCCAAATTTCAATGTTTGTTAGGCTTTTTAGATAAGTATGTCTAAATGTTAATGTTGTTTCCTGAATATAACATTAAATTTCTTTTAAACACAGTTTGGGCTAGTAAACTGTGGTTTGGGCTAGTGAAAAATCCCATCTGGTAGCCCGAATGGGCTAGTGGTTTATGAATTGAATTTCGCACACTGTACATGACCCTGTTCGGAAAGGTCAGAGACATATCAATTAATGATAATACCTGATAATTTCTGCATTCTTGTACTGTGGCAGCTGTTTCAGCATATAGCATGCCAATATATACCTCGTCACAGTGAAATGTTCAATTGTGGGTGCCAATCTTCAGGTTCTTTCCGTCTCCCGACATACTTCTGTGCAAAAGTTGTAAAACTGGGTTACAAAAAACTCTCCAAAATCCAATATGTAATGTAAAGAATTATTTATGCAAAGTTGTAGTTGGCTAATAGAAGTTAAATCTAGAACACTAAAAAAACAGCTAAAAATAGAGCTAAATGAAGCAGCTAAATAAGTTTTTTTTTCACACTCATGCACAAAGAAAGTTTTTCAGAAGCAGAAAATCGTTACCTTGTGTCTCCTCAAATCAAAAGATGGCCCCTTACTCCAAACATTAATGACAACCCTGTAGTTTACTGTGATAATGGAAACATCGGTGTTAAAAGATTGTGATAAAAATTTTGTCTCAAGTGGCCACTATTCAATGAATAGCTCTACGTGAAGGCTAATGTTTGACATGACGGGAAATATTGCTTGATACAAAATTGTCTCAATATTTTCCGATCGCCTCAAATTAGTTTAACTATCCAAAAATGATACTGACCAAACACATGAAACACATGGAACACGCGAAAAC
>OX401405.1:56181731-56319168 GCA_947846245.1 Cerastoderma edule | reverse complement strand
AAATAATCTCCTCAAGTAATCATGTAATCTCCATTTCCAGCAATGTTTACTATAAAATAACAAACGGTGTAATTTAAAATTGTACTTAATTGTTAAAATACGCTGTGCTTCTATATAGTACTAATATAGCAGGCCGAGTTAATCCGGCCGAGTTACCACATGGCCGAGTAAACCCACAAGCCGAGTTGGAAACAGGCCGAGTCAACCCTACACCATTTCTTACCATCATTTGAAACCCCACCCACAAATTTAGCATTTGAATCGCATTTCTTTGTACATTTAAATTATCGTATCTCATTAAAAATTTGTTTAAAAGCAGTTGTCTCTATCAGAAAGTGTGAATGGTATACATAGATTTCAATGTGATATATCTTTTAAATAAAATCCAAGTTAAAGAAAGATCAATCTTACGGAAAGTGAAACCACCATCTGAATTTCGGATGTTGTTATTGTCGCCATTTTGTTGCTACCAAGCTTTCAAGATGAAGTTCTCGCAGATTATCGTTTGGTGATTTCACCATGTATGATCGTTTTAACTCCTGTCTAAAATGATGATCATTTAATTTAGATTTTTGGTATGCTATATAGTCTAATCCACAAGCGATTTCAACGAAAATGAGTTTGAATATTCCTTTTGAGTCTACTTTCGGTTTGGCAGGTGCGCGTCACGTGACTAGAAACGATACAACTTCATTATTTGTGAAATGGAAATTGTGTCAAGATAACACTACCAAAACATGTTGTTTTGGACTTATGTGTAAACACTGGATACACTGTGTGTTAGAAAATCATTCACCACTGTAAGTATCGTAGTTTACTTTTATGTTTGTTGTGATTTATTGGCAACTCTTTTTGAAACATATTAAATATCAGTAGTGCTCACTCTTTTACTGTATTTACATCTGTCAAAGCATGCTGTTTATGCTGTTCAGTAGCATTGCCATTGCTACTGTATAGTTGCCTGTTACCTGTGTAAGAATATGTCACTTTATGTAAATGCACCATGTCGATTGTTTTTTTATGTTAAGTTCGTAAGACAACCAGTTGTTTCTCAAATGCATTCAGTGAACTCTTATTAATATCAGGTCATTTGAAATATTAATATAGTTATTCAATGTGGCAAACATATCAGAGGTCCATTTAAGTCAAACTTATTTCACGCACAGGAAACATTGAGAACAAACTTTCGAACAATTCTTTTAATGGAGAGTGATGCAACAACATTTTTAGTTGGAGCGTTTGAACACCTATGTTTCCATTTACATGCTGTTGAAAAATATCAAATGAAAATTACTCACAGTTGTAAATCAATTCTTGTTTAATCAATCCATACATGTTTATCGTTACATGTCGTTATCCTGCAAATTTACTTTGTAAGAACGTATTCATAAACACTAGATGATGATTTTCTGCTCCCAATAAACTTTCTTTGCGAATGCGCTCAGGAATGGGAAAACCCAATTTAGTGGTTTTTAATTGTTTAACGGCAATTTTTACCATTATTTGGTGGTATGTAAGTTATTTTACATCTCTTATCTTATAAATTGATTTTGAATGGCCATTTTGTGCTTTAAATCCCAAAATCAAAATTTGGTAAAATCCACCACCATATTGATCCTTTGAAACTTCAACGTTAGATTGCCCCATCAGAAAATAAATGGAAATTTTCTTGTTGAATTATTTTGACTAGTGTAGTGATTCAGGAGGCAAGGCATTCCAATGGGTGATAGTTCTAGGGAAAAAAGAATCTTTAGGAAAGTCAGTTTTTTTTTTTTGATATCTTGGAATGATAGGGAGTGGGAAGTTCTGGAAGACCTTTGGTTCAGAATAAGATATACTGGACATACAGTCTACTCTCATTATCTCAAATTCTCTGGGAACAAAAAAAGATGTCGAGATAACGAGAGATCGAGTTTTCAGGTAAGGGGTTTGCAAAAAACCCACTTGCTTTAAATATCTAACTGCTAAACTTTTCGTCTTACTTGAGCTGTCACCACGTTGCTTAACACTCACAAAGGCTTTTAAGTTACTTATGGGATTTAATGTGTTTTTTTTTTTATTTTCTGGTCGTATAAAAACAGAAGAACATGTCGTAATTTAGCAGTTTGAAAAGCATATGTAGATTGGCCAAAGACGTTACGATTCCATGCTCATAACTTGTTGGCGAAAAATTAACTTTCACATAAACCATGTGAATTACAGTCTTATTGCATCTTAACCCTTTACCAAACGTTAACTTTCAACTGTCCCAAATTGAAAGTTTGCAGACGACATTTCAAAACGTGATGAAATAGAAAAATAATCTTCTGATAGGGCAGATGACATTGTGGGAATAAAATAAATTACTCGTTAAGAGCATTTTAATCATCAAATTGCTTTTAAATTCAAATTTGAGCGTTATTTTACAGCTTCAAATCCATAGTTTGTTTGCACTAGCTCATTTTTTCACAAACGTTCAAATTATGGAGTTCTTAGCCCTGCCCATAATCTCACAGGGAAGCGACATCCAATCAAACCAGATAATTTATTAAAAGTTTGGACACCAAACACTTCAATTATCCAAGTGTGTCCGAATTCATAGGGTAGTTGTGGTATGTCTGATAACTTGCATTTTTAGTAATCCTTTACATTCAAATTCACTTTTGTCACTTAGTTTGATGTATGACCTCATGGCAAAATAAAAAATCAATGTTGTCAGAGATAGAGTAGCAACCTTAGGTTACAAGGGTCATGGGTTCATGTTCCTTGATTAGACTAGTCCACAATGGGACATTTCATTACCCACATAAGATTTAGTAGATAAGTGTTGCAGTGTTTCATGATGCTTTATTAGTTTAATAAGAGGTGATAGAAATTCAAACTATTATTCAAGTAAATTCTCTTCTTCCATATTATTTAGAAAGGTCATCACTATTGTGAAGGCTTTTGAAGTTGTTTTTGCTTTCTTCATAATAGAGTATGAATTTGGTTTTTAGTATTTTTATTTTTAGAAACACTTATTACTCTAGAAAATGTTTTGCCTTATTGTAACGAACCGAGCAAATGAACCTCTCAAATAAACAAACACATCCGATCAGTGAAAAACACTGTCATACACTGAACGGTTGTGTTGTCTATATATATATACCAGCATTTTCTCTACAGCAATACATAATTTCCCTAATTTGCATAAACCTTCAATGAACTTTACATAACTCCCTCCTCCAAGAAGACTCGTCCGGAGTCTTGACCCTTGGGAAACATGTGGGAAAGGCAACTCCGATAGAAGGAGAAGTCTTCATCCCACCACTGCCACCAATTTTGTAAAGTGTATCGGGACCCTCTCGGAGTAAAGCCGTCGCAGGTCACCCATCCAGGTACTAACTGCGAAGATGCTATACCAAATGATTTTGTATGTATACTGTTGTTTATGTTGATGAAAACAATACACATGGATGGTTATGCACCCAGTCTAATTTTAAATGAAAAGTAACTGTTGTAATCAGAAATCTATGTTATGCAAATTTGATATTAAATTTAAAATCTCAGTATTTCAACAACTACATAGAAGTATTTTTTCTAACTGAGATATTTTGTTAAAGTGTTACAAAATGTATTTTTGATCTATGTTTGTGTTAAAGGAAGAGATCTATGTTTGTGTTAAAGGAAGAGATCTATGTTTGTGTTAAAGGAAGAGATCTATGTTTGTGTTAAAGGAAGAGGTCTATGTTTGTGTTAAAGGAAGAGATCTATGTTTGTGTTAAAGGAAGAGGTCTATGTTTGTGTTAAAGGAAGAGGTCTATGTTTGTGTTAAAGGAAGAGATCTATGTTTGTGTTAAAGGAAGAGATCTATGTTTGTGTTAAAGGAAGAGATCTATGTTTGTGTTAAAGGAAGAGATCTATGTTTGTGTTAAAGGAAGAGATTTATGTTTGTGTAAAAGGAAGAGATCTATGTTTGTGTTAAAGGAAGAGATCTATGTTTGTGTTAAAGGAAGAGATTTATGTTTGTGTTAAAGGAAGAGATCTATGTTTGTGTTAAAGGAAGAGATCTATGTTTGTGTTAAAGGAAGAGGTCTATGTTTGTGTTAAAGGAAGAGATCTATGTTTGTGTTAAAGGAAGAGATATATGTTTGTGTTAAAGGAAGAGATCTATGTTTGTGTTAAAGGAAGAGATCTATGTTTGTGTTAAAGGAAGAGGTATTAAGCTCAACAACACCATAATTCACATAATCATTAACTCTTTCTTAAACAGGTTACTTTTTAGATCTTAGCAGTTGACAATATCCTCAAATATTGTGACAGGAAGAATTTGTTCACAGCACTGTTGATCAATGGTTCTGTAAAACAGTCTACTATCAGGTAAATCTAATCAACAAAACGCCTGACGTGTTTCAAACGTTTATTACAGAAGGTTGTACCCAAAATACTTTGTCAAGTATCCGGTATATTACACGAAATTAGAAACATAATAAGGATCAATATTTTATGGATGTTATATTACCAACTACAACTGTTTGCATTTTACATAATACTTCCATCAGTAATTTTAGAAACATTTGGGACAAGGAAGAAATTATTTGACAACCACAGACAAGAATTTTCTGTTTTTCTCTTCATGATTTCTCTGAAATATGCCAAGCAAGTTTTATTTTAAAGGTTTTCTGTGATTGCTTTAAACTCTGATAAGTCACAAATGCCTGTGTGAGGGAACAGATTAATCAGGGTGCTTGAGATGTAAGAAAAGGTAATACATGGAACTTATACATCATACACTGTGATCGTTTTTCTTTGACCATTTGACACATGTAACATATACGAAACATGACTTTACATTACATTTAAAACTTATTAAGTCTCCTCAAAAATATAACTCTAGACTTTACTAATATAATGTAACAAATTTCAGAATTGTTTCTTTAGAAGGAGAAATTGCTATTTTCTAAATTGTGATGCTGTAATTTGTTGTTTAGTAAAGAATTGATAAAACTTGTTAACAATATAGGAAAGCCAATTCATCAATGACTTATTCTAAAAGAAAATCAGATTCTTGTCACCTAGAATAAGGATGTTTCTTTAATCTTTGCATTTGAGGATATAAATTACTTTGACTTAAACAAAAAAAGTTGCTTGAACAATTTGTCCTTTGCTGCATGACTTCTACTTAATATCACATAGAAAATGTTATTTTCTATATCTTGGTTTTCTTTTCAATTTGATCCGATTACAAATCACCATATGAGAGAATGGGCAAAGGTTGTTGCTAAGTAACCGTAAACAGTCTAAATGGACTTCAAGGTTCGAAGTTGCCCATTTTACTCCATTTTTCTCCTGCTCTTCCAAGTTAATCATTGACTAAATAATCTGGATGGATGTAAAATTCTTATTTTGATGAAAATATTAGTTTTTGTAATAAAACCATATTGATATATTTTAAGTGATTTATACGGTATTAGGGATGATTTAATTTTGATTAAAGTTCAGATTTAGTATAAGTAATGTAGATATTTTTGAGGTGTATTGGTATGTACTGATGTATATTGAGTGAAATTGATTTTATTTAGAAAAAAAGCCTAGCAAAGAAAAGCTTCAATTGATTTGTAAAACTGTATAGAAATAAGGAAATGTATTGAAAAGGACTTATGTATATTGATACCCATTTTCCCCATAACTAGAGTAAAGAAAGGTTCTATTTTAGAGCATCAACAGAGACTTCTTTTTTTTTTTTAAATAAAAGCAATTCATATTTTGGGAAGGATCAAACAGTAAAACTTTGTTTCAGAAGTTTTTCTCACAATGTTCTCTAGATTGCTTGTATATAGGTGGGTTAGGTTGTTTATCTGAAGAGCAAAGTCTTGAAGCATTTTTTTTAATGTAGTTGGGTCTCAATTTAAAAAGAGTGAAAAAAACATATTTGTACAAGTAGAAGACTAAGTTGATGGAGCAAGAAAAAGAATTTAATTCATTTAAATTGGGCCAAAAAGAGAAATTATCCACCATTACTTAAGTGAACTTTGTCCTTGTGTTAACTGTATGAAATATATAACTGTATATCTGTGGCATATAAAGATATATAGTAAAACATTAATATACCTGTGTTACATGTATCAGATTGATAGTATACAATTTTCCCAAACTATTAGTGAGCTTTGTGAAAACAAGTAGCAAATACATGTGTGATGAAATTGGTGTTGTGATGGAACTTTTATACAAAGGGATACAACTGATCAAACAACATGACTATGCCCTGAAATATAACAAAGACAAACAAACTTAAATAAATGCAAACTGTAAACCTTTGAAACAAAAACGTCTGTAAGAATGATTGTTTAATATGTTTAGATCCTATATGTTGCTGTTGAAATGTTGTTAACTCTTTGTTTAATAGAAACAATTAGTAGTATTAGCTTAGAGGTTATTTATTGATTTCCTGTGTTTGTCTATATATTTTGGTAAGTAAACCAATGTGTAATATGGCAAGTGCCATCTATTCATTTTTTTTATAAAATATCTTTCAGTGAGTAACCCAGTGCAGTGTTGTAAATGTTTATGCTAATGTTTGTTTTCACGTTGCAGTGTGTAACTGACTGTAAAAGTAAGGCAAATGTTTATATTCTTTCTTGTACATCCAAATTGGTAACTAGATGAAATATAGAACTGTTCTTGTTTGTTCATACATTTCAGTGAGTAACCCATGTGAAGTATGGCAACTGTTAATGATTGTTTCTACATTTCAGTGAGTAACCCATGTGAAGTATGGCAACTGTTAATGATTGTTTCTACATTTCAGTGAGTAACCCATGTGAAGTATGGCAACTGTTAATGATTGTTTCTACATTTCAGTTAGTAACCCATGTGAAGTATGGCAACTGTTAATGAGTGTTTCTACATTTCAGTGAGTAACCCATGTGAAGTATGGCAACTGTTAATGATTGTTTCTACATTTCAGTTAGTAACCCATGTGAAGTATGGCAACTGTTAATGAGTGTTTCTACATTTCAGTTAGTAACCCATGTGAAGTATGGCAACTGTTCAAAAGAGACCAAGGAAGCTCCCAAAGCTGCCTGATAAGCCCGGTGAAGAGGATCCAAAGGGAAGGCCAGTACGAGGGAACATTAAGACAGGTGTTAAAGCAGATACTACCAAAGACAGGCCGCCTCCTCAAGGACGAAAGAAAGATCTTCCACCTCTCAAAAAGGGCGGTAGAAAAGGGGATGATGAAACCAAAAGTCTGGTAGAACTTGGTAAATCATCCCCTGTAGAGCTTAATCAAAGATCGTCCCTCACTGCAACTGAGCAAGCGAAAGCATGTTATTTCTACATTGATGGAGACTACAGCTTTCCACCTATTAGGGCTGTTGTACATCCTCGGAGACACAAGAAGCTTGATGCCATTGCTAAAGAACTCTCTGGACGGATGAGAAGTCTCCCATATGGAGTGAGAGCTATTTATACACCCAGAGGTCAGCATCGAATCCGTACTTTAGATGATCTATCCAAAGATGGACATTACATTTGCACATCTTCAAGACAGAAGGCTAATGGACTCGACATTGATCGAGTTCCTCCTAAACCAATTTGGCATCATAATCGACCAGGGAGTGGGAAACGAACATTGGCTCAACTCCTCAGGGACTATGAGGAAAGAAGTGCCAAACGCACAAGGGGTGGATTTCGGCCAGGGTATGATTTATCCAAAGTCTACACAAAAACCACACCAATGAAGGTAGTATTCATGAAGAATGGGGAGCCAGATAAAAAACATATTGTCTTGTTGAATCGACGCACATCACAGACATATGAACAAGTCCTGAAGACATTAAGTGAAATGTTTGAGTTTGCTGTCCGAAGGATCTATACATTGGATGGACACATGGTAAGCTTATGCAAAATAGGGCATATTTCTTTATGACGACATAATCTAAAGTTTATTTTCATAATCAAATCATTTTTCAATTTTTGAATATTTTATGTTTGTCTTTTTATAAATGCCTATTTTAGTACAACGAAAAGGCATTGGAAAAATAAACAACAAAGATAAGTCATGTTTTGTGCAAATGACTATCTATGGGTTTCATCATACCTTTCATATATTGTAAGCCAGAATTATGCCTATGTAGAAGGGATAAAATATCCAAAATGTCAGCAAGGACCTTACATTTGAAATATTTTCAAGTCTATGAAAGTTTTTTTTCATAAGTCCTTAATTCCAAGCTTGCTACATATTATCTACAGTATATGAAACTGATTGAAAAGCATGGAAATTATGATGTGTAGTTTAAGTTAGAGCTAAACACATGTTACTGTAACATTCTATTAAACAAGTAAAGCTGTTCCTGTCACTACTCTGTCATCGTTGAATATGACTTTCTCCTTCAATATCAAAGCTTTAGGACTAGGACTGAAAGAAGAAATAACTTTATGGCAGGTACTTTAAAATCCAATTTTATGATTTTCCTAGTTAAATGTTGGGTTAAAATTGGGTTAGTTTGTCTAATGCTAACTGGTTGAATGGACAGACACACTACACTGTCTTTGATAAGATTCGAAAATCATTTTCATGAAGATACTTACACTTTGCATTTAAATCAATCTTTTGCTTTTGAGAAATATCATTAATGTAAGATAGTTTTAATGGATAATTTGATTTCATCATGATTTATATCTGTCCTTACAGATAGATGGTTTACAGACCATGTTGAACGGTCCAGAAGTGCTGATTGCAGCGGGTATGGAACCATTTGTACCGCTAGGGATGGACGGGCTGCGAAGTCGTGCCAGGACCAGAAATAGTACTAATATGGGCAGTCGAATGAATATAAGAAGTAGAATGCAAAACAAACGGGACAGACTTTCTAGAACAAGTAAGTTTCCACTCCCTTGGTCCCAAGGTTATATATTGTAAGCAAGTTCAGTCTTAAACTGGTCATGAAAGCCCCAGTAAATCTGTGAATTAACTCAAATCTTGATGTATCTTTGTACATATTAAGAAAGAAGTGTCCCAGATCAGCTTTATCTGTAAGTACTTTCACCATCCTACGTATTGTTTACATCTACAAGTTATTACATGATTCAGGAAAAACTTAATACCTATTCAAGGCTTGTACAAATTTTCTTTTGGACTTGATGTTTTTAATTGAATCAAAATAATTGTATTACCGGTAGTGCTAAAATATTTCTTCCCTTAATATTTTGTTAAGAGCCCATTGTCCTTATTACTTGATAGGTGTGATAATGAAAGGTTATCTTGGCTTTCCTTCTTTAAGCTGTCCATTATGTTAAATGATTATATCTGACAGAGGGAAGATGGAAGGTTGTGCTGAGAACCAATGCCCTACCATCAGCTGGAACCCAAGCCCAAGTTAAGATCAATGCATATGGGGATAAAGGAAATTCAGGGGACATTACTCTAGGCAATGGAGATGGACAGAACTTTAAACCTGGGCAAGTGGATGAATTTGATGTAAGTTATTTAATCCATAGAAATGATACAATATTCCTAACCTTGTTATCTCTATATTCACCATGCATTTTCACATTTAATGCATCTAAAGAACATTTACCTATCCATTCATTATTGTGGGCATAGGTGTATCAGTACATGAATAAGAAATATTTTTTTGGGGTATTTTGTAAAAATGATGGAGAGAAAAGGAGAAATTGGTTCTTTATTTATTTTTATATTTGTCAAAAAACTGTTATGACAAGGAAAACCATGACTTATACCTGACTGTTAGAATTATTTATATCTGTTTTATAGTGGTCTCTTTCACCTAAGCTTTTTGCTATTTGGACCTATCGAACTATGACAAGCCTATTTCGTATTTTAGAAAGAGGAATTATCATTGTTTTATGAAATATATTGGTTAACATATCTTGCTTCTTATATTGAGCTTTTTTTTTGTATAAGAGTTACCCTACTTACACCATTAACTTATTTGTAATTTGCTCATTATCACAACACTACACAAACCCAATAGTTTGTTGATTGTAAATACAGTTTTGTGCAATCCTTTCATCAGTAGGATGGTATATGTGTTGAACAGATTTATTACTTCTTGGTAATAACATGAGTTAATAGCTTGCATGTTTTTCCTATGATTGTAGAAACCAGTTGAAAGAGATATCTCAAAGGAAAATATTTGGCGTAGGGTGTGTTAATGCTGAATTTAGTAAAAATGTGTTAAAATTTCAAAATACTTTTAGGATTACTTCATTAGATGAAGATCTGTTCTGTTGTGTTTTGTCTCACATTTACCTGAAATTGTTGAAGTTTACTCATTTCCATGTTTTAGTTACTAGTTTTTATTATCTAAGGAAGGGTATCTTACTGTGATCTTTGTCTTTTCGTTATTGTTATTTTTGTTTCAAACACAGAAAAAATCTGTTTGTGTCATCCAGTAGTTATTTGGCTTACATGTAAAATAATAATGCTTTATTTACTTGATATACAAAAGAACTCATGTTGGTCAAAATGGCGAAATCTTTTTATAAGGGACATTCTTTTTTTATCACAATTGTTTCTACACAATTTCATTGAAATTTGGCAACTGTCAAAATTTTGATGTAAATCTATAACAGTAAGAACATCAAAAGTAAACAAACCTTAAACATAGATAACTGAGTCTTTGACTTTTGACAAAGATATTTTGCTAGGAAACCTTTAAAGACTTTGCTTCATGGAAACCATGTTGTTTTATGAAAACCACATCTTGCATTATTTCTAGGTCCAAATTGGTAATGTTGGTGAAATCTACAAGATAAGGATATCCCATGATAACTCTGGAGACTTCCCTGGTTGGCTCTGTGATGAGGTAAGTGTATTGTACAGAATCGGTTTACCCTGATGACTCAGTAACTGCATTTGCTAGTTGTGAAAACACTTTTGAAAATTGAACTTTGATGATTATTGATTTTATGTATATGAAGAGTTCCTTCTTAAACATAAGCATTTCTTCTTTCTATAATTTCGTGTTTACTTGTTCAGATACAATTGCTGCACAAGATTTATGAGCCCATAAAAGGAAAACTAGCACATGATGAGAATTCCTTTTTGTCACAATCAGTTCTATCACATTAACCAAATTTAATGCCATGCTTCAATTGTTTTGACATCTGTTTCATATAATTGAGAACAGTAACAAAATCCAAAATGATGGGTTGTGCTTCCTCTTTGTAACAAACTATCAGTTAGTGAGAAACTGGTAGATAATCTCTTAATTACAAATAATACAAAGTGTGTTGTAGGAAAAAAGAAATTTAGCTTTTTTTTTTTAAATCGGACAATTCAGTCTATAGTTTCTCAAATCTAAACAAAGTGAGTTCCTTGAATGTGCTGATATGTGCACAGTATATTTGTTTGTTGCGGTTAAATCATCTTGAGGGTTCAATTCAAGCAAAATGAATACTAAATATTGTATTGCACTGAACTTTTGACCTGGCATTTATTTGGATGGTTTGCAGGTTCATATGCAAGATTTGGACACGGGTGAGGAACTCAACTTTAGTTGTCGACGTTGGCTGGCTCGAGATGAGGATGACCAGGAAATCACTCGAGAACTTGCTGTTAAACGACCAGGCGACCCAATCTTACCATGTAAGGGGATAACACTGAATCACATAAACTACTTCTTTAACACATCACTTCTTATATACACATTTTAACAAAGCTGTAGTAAACAACACATCATACATTTCATGTATTATCACTTTTGTTTTGTTTACATTTTTAGAATCAAAATGTCAATCCTGATAAGGGCTGAATATTTCTACTGTACAAAGCGAAATATCTCAAGTGGTTTTATGAAATAAGATGTAGAAGGCAATTTAAAACTGATACCTTCCCCTTATACGACTGTTTCCTATCTTTCCACAGTGATAAAGTACCAAGTAGATGTTGTAACAGGAGACATGTGGGGAGGGGGAACAGAGGCCAACGTCTATATTACCTTATATGGAGACAGGGGAGACACAGGGGTCAGACAACTCTACACAGAAACAAAGGGCGTTTACTTCAAACAGGGCCAGGTAACATTGCTTACTCTCTAATGCTGTATCCACTCTTTACAGGATGACATGCTTTGGTTTTGCACATTCAGTCTGACTGATATGGGATTATCTCTTCATTTCTTCCTCACAAAACAGACTTTATTCATGAAAAATTAAACAAATGATGATTGGAGAGAGCATCATATCCTTGTTTTGGAAAAAATGCAAAGTCATTCTGCTTATCTACCGTATATACTCGACTATAAGTCGCATTTTTTTACATAGAATTTGGATGACAAAGTGGGGGGTTAGACAGTCAACAACTTAACAGTGAACATTTTCCATAATGTGGTTACCAGAGGCTACTGTCAATGTTAAAGAAATGTTCATTTTCCTTATCATTTTTATTACTCTTATTTATCAAGAGCTATATTGATTGAAAATAGGTGTTAAATAAATCAAATGCAGTTTGATTTCTAAATATATGTCTTAATCATAATTATGCTCTTTGCTTTTACTTTTGAAGTTACTTTGTCCATTGGTTAACTTTTCTTCCTAGGTATTCCTTTAATATTCAGTTATTGAGATTGTGCCATCTTCAGACCCTACACAGTAAGCAGCCATTGGTTCATGGTAATTTGAGAGGGTGATAGATTAGGGTAAGGGGGGTATGTCTCTGACAACAAATTATATCAAAATGGATTTCAGCCTATTCCTGGATGTATTAAACATTTTTTGATCCCTGGTCATAGCATCAACATTCATCAAGCAAAAATTCATAAAGCAATAAACGTCTGTTTAAAAATTGCTTCCTGAGATTGTCTTTTGTAATGTAAGATTCCATTCCAGTTGGACACATTTGAGGTTGTCTTTTGTAATGTAAGATTCCATTCCAGTTGGACACATTTGAGGTTGTCTTTTGTAATGTAAGATTCCATTCCAGTTGGACACATTTGAGGTTGAAGCTGTTTCCCTTGGGCACCTGAAGAGGATTATAATTGGCCATGATGGAACGGGAGAGGGGAATGGATGGTATTTAGACAAGGTCATTATCAGGGAGCCACCCTTTAAACCAAACCAAGAAAAGGTCTTCTATTGTGGAAAGTAAGCAAGTTTTATCTTTATTCATGCATTGTATCTGATAAAATGAACTTGTGATCTCCTTCTTGGACTGATATCCGCTTTATATTTTTGCTCATAAACTATCGCTTCTCATGAACTGTTTAATTGATTGATTAAGCCTTGGAACAATAGCTGAGAAATTCTGATGATAAGAGGGTCATGTGTGGCCCAGTGGTTAAGGTGGCGGACAAAGAACTCGGGGTTCCTGGGATTGAGCCCAACAAACACCTCTGGTTTCGTGGGAGTGACCTTTGGCCAGTCACTTCAGAGGCCTAGCCTAGTACTGGTGGATCTGGGAAAGCTGTTACATAACTGAAACATTGTTGATACGGCATTAAGCACCATACAAACAATCTGATGATGGACAATATCTCTATATTGCACTATATTTTCTGAAGTTAGTCTGCAGAAATGCATGAGAAGAATATGATTCTAGAGAATATACCATTTATCATTGTTTTCATGTCTTTCGTTCTAATTGAACAGTTTTTCAACCTTTTGTTTATTAGAGTTCATTTTGGTTTAAAAAGTGGAGTCTAACCATCTCTCCTTTTAATAAATTTTAAACATTCAGAAAATGGTTGTGCACAGGGTACCTTAATTCATTCAATACATTTCAGATGGCTAGATGAAGGAGAAGATGATGGAAAAATTGTCAGAGAGTTACGCGTACAAGATGAATATATGGACGATATCTTAGAGAAAAGAAACGTAAGATGATTTTGTAAATTTATGTGATATATTATTCATAAACATTTGTTGCTAATGGAAAATTTACTCATGAAGTGTATATTTTTATTGCCTTTATGTTTTATTTCAATTGTTGATCTTCAGAATGAAGACCATATTATTTGCTGAAAACAACTTAAAGTAGTCTGCAAAGTGATATACTAATAATTAATGAAATAATTTATGATATCAGCAATTTGATATTTTTTTTAACAAGTACAAACCAATAGTCAGCGAGATAGATACACTTGCTTTTACAATATCTTTGTTTAATATACATTAAAATCTATGGAATCCTTAGTTGGATATGTTTACTTTCAAGATTGAGGATGTATAGGCTGTGGTGATAAGTAATTGATAAAGATCAGATTTTTTTCATTGTAGACAAAATTCCATTTAGGGACTACTCATACAAGAAAATGTTATGATAGTTTACAAACTCACATGTTCTGACAAAAACTGTTTATTGTTTAAAGGATTATATATAAACTGTATTCATTTCAGAAATAAAATTTGAATAGCATTAGATTGACACAAATGATGATACTTTGTTCATTTATTATCAAAAAAAATGATAAAGTATACTATTTTGTTATTTACCTTTTGTTGCACGTTTATATATTCAAGCTTTATGCTGCATTTTACTACGCAACATCACTATATGTCAAAAAGTTCTACTTTGTGACTTTGTTGATTTCATTAACAGAACTTATGATTAGAAACCATTAAACAAATGAGTAACATGTTATTGTGACATTGAGTTTCTCCTTTTGGTACAACATTTTATGCTTTCTCACAATGCAGTTTTGGTTTTCTTCATGATTATCCTTGAATGCTTTTTATTTTCAATTCATAATGGATATTGAGGTGGAAATTCTGCACAATGATATTACATGTACTTTATGCATTACAATTATCCATGTCTCTGTTTTATTTTTAGTTTGAGTATGAGAAGTGGAAGTATGAGAAGGGCGTCCAAGTCAAACTCTACTCTCTGATGACCGGTAAAGCTCTCCGCCTGAACAAAGATCTCTCTGTAGAAGGCATTGGTGATGAAAAAGATAGGAATGGTAGGTGATTTTAACCCTATTCATAAATTAAACTACAATTATAACTTAGACAATTTACTTTGTATCGTATATTATAAGTATGAATGTTATTGACTCTATTAGTGATCATGCTGTTATGTGTTATATTTGCTCATTGTTATGTGTTATATCAGCTCTGTTATGTGCTGTTATGTGTTATATTTGCTAATTGTTATGTATTATATCAGCTCTGCTGTGTGCTGTTATGTGTTACATTTGCTCATTGTTATGTATTATATCAGCTCTGTTATGTGCTGTTATGTGTTACATTTGCTCATTGTTATGTATTATATCAGCTCTGCTGTGTGCTGTTATGTGTTACATTTGCTCATTGTTATGTATTATATCAACAATGTTATGTGCTGTTATGCGTTATATTTGATCATTGTTATGTATTATATCAGCTCTGTTATGTGAATTATACTGTTCTGTATTTTTTTTATTGACTGTATGTATTTGACTGTGTCATGTTATATGATTGACTGTGTCATGTTAAATGATTGACTGTGTAATGTTATATATTTGACTGTGTCATGTTATATGATTGACTGTGTAATGTTATATGATTGACTGTGTAATGTTATATGATTGACTATGTAATGTTATATGATTGACTGTGTAATGTTATATGATTGACTATGTAATGTTATATGATTGACTGTGTAATGTTATATGATTGACTGTGTAATGTTATATGATTGACTGTGTAATGTATAGAAAGTATCATTGTGAGTGTTTGTTTTCCAGCCATTTTTACGGTGATACCCAAGCGACCCATGAGACCAATGTTTGCTAATCTTGCCATGCCGAGTCACTACCTAGCCATAGACAGTGGACGTATTACAGGACTTGTAAGTGTTAATATAACCCTTCTCTTGTCCCATGATTAAAGGCATTAGATGACTTGAATATTGTTTTAGTAAAATACGAAAGGTTAAATAGTTTTTTTTTTATTTCTTTTGTTAAAATTTCACATGGAAAAAATGAGTTAAAGCAAAACATTTGAACAATCGTATAGCATTAAAATCTTCATTATGTCATGTAATTGGAATACATTTTTTTTGCATAATTTCATTTCATCACTGGTTGAGTCAAAAGAGAAACCAACATTGTTTTACAGGAGACTTTTGTTATCGTTTAAGGAAATAGGTATGCAACTTTTTGAATACATGACAAGTTTTTCTTTCTGTTTTATTTTATATATTAAACTGTAGGTATTTATTGATTTTGAATCCTGTTTGAATAAGCATATACTCAATTGCACAGACAGATATCTTTCATTCATGTTTTTTACCGGAAGAAGTATTTTTATATCTTTAGGGTAAAGGAGGACCGTATTGTGAATTCCGTGTACGAGTACAACAAGATAGTTCCACTTTGTTTGAATCTGTGAAGAATCCACTCCAGTTTTTGACTATAGGAGCAGATGGGTCCCCCGGGGATGTTAGAGGACTGCTGGATAAAGATCCATCAAGGAGATTTCATGTCTACGCAAAGGTAACTGGCAACCTGAAAACTATTAAAAACCATAAAAAAACTCAAAAAGGACAATAATACAAAAATACACATGAAATGTTTGGAAAATGTAAATTAAGCTTTTTCAGCAGATCTGTTTCAGAAAATTGAAAATTTGTTTCTACACAGTTTGACATGCCTGTTCAATAAATAATAAAAGCTTGCAGTTGTTGGTCCCTCTTAATCTGTAAAGCAAAGGTGATTAGATGAACAGGGATTAATGGACTGCAGGTTCTCTTGTCTAATCAAATGCCTTTCATGTACAGATAGGTCATGATATGTTATTTTCCTTCATTTACAAAAGAATATAATGAATGAACTTTTGACAAACACCTGGTTGACTTGAAATGGCAATGATTTTTATTCCCCTTGATCAGCTCATGTAGGCAGTCATGTTTGTTGTGTTCCTCCTTCATCATGAGCTGGGTATCGTAACATAACTGAAACGTTGTTGATGCAATAATGCCTTGCCCTATGTCAACTGTAGCAGAAGTGTTTGTATAGAAATGTTGTTTAGAAACACTGTGAAATGCAGTCAAGAGTTGAAGTGGAAAAGTACAACCTTGAATGTAAGAAACTGCTTGAAAATGTCCCTAAAAGGGGGCAGATGCACAGTCAACCTTGATCTGTTAAACACTCAAGGAAAACTTCACTTTCTGCAATAAAAGTTGTTTTATATCTTTGAGTTTTATCATTCATTCAATTTTCTAAAAATCATTTATTCATGGCTGCTTGAAAATCACCCTACTCTTACTGTTATCGGCTATTCCAAAAGAAAATGGTTTCAAATATGTTTTCATGAATAGAACTATTCATTGTACTGGGATCTTTTTATCTTATGATTGGCGACTTATTTATTTCAGGGAAGTTTCAGACATAAAGGAGTTATAATGCTTGGTACCTCACAGCTGCAGGCCATCAACCTGAACCCTGATGACAAAACTCTGTCTGGTCGTGGGAAGAAAGCAGGCCCAAAGTCCCAGTTTAGGGTTCACAAAGTCAGTGCAGGAGGAATAAGGATGTTTGAAAGTGTGGCTAACCCAGGCAGCTTCATCCGATTGAAGGATGGCAAGATTGACTGTAATGTATGTAAACTCTCTCTGTTGCGTAATGTACATGTATGTAAACTTTCTCTCTCTATTGTGTAATGTATGTAAACCCTCTCTGTTGTGTAAAATCTCTCTCTTTTCAATTCTTAATCATGTTCAATTTTGAATGAGGGTGGAATCTATTCTGACAAGAGTAAAAATTTCCTTTTATTGTAGTTTCTTTTATTTTCATAATTGTATAAACTTAATCTCAAAGGAAGATAACTTTTATCAAGACATATTTTAACATTTTTGCTTACAGAATTTGATACAAAATGACTGTATTGAAACAATTTTGAACAAATCTGTTAATTGTATATTTGAATTCAGTTGATATGTGTCTTATTGTGGAGATGGTATGCTCTCCAGTAACTCTACTTTTCTCCATAACAATTTGCCATAACGTCTGGTTCAATAAAACCCTTGTAATAAATTATTTCATGTATTCCAGGGTGGGAAGGGCGATGAGTCTAGATTCCTGGTGCTCAGACACAAGGACAAAGGTTATGTTACGATACAGTCAGCTTCACAGAGAGGGTTATTTGTTGGCATGACTACAGACGGAAAGGTGCACACCACCATAGATACAGGAGTTAGGAATATCTGGCTCTATCCTGAAGTTGTTGAATGTGAGTGGAGACTGATTTTACAGGCATGTCAGTATGATTTGAATGATAGTTAATTAAAAGGTTCAAATGACGACAGATGGAAATGAACTGCAGAAAATTGGCTTTAGTTCGTACTGGACAACAAAATGCCATAATGAAACAGATGTGCAGGGATTCATATATGAAGCTCAAGCAACCAGAAACTGTCAAATGATGAGTATTTATGAAAAATGAGACAGGTCTGCTACCAAATATATCATCTGGCTCATTTTACCTTTATTTTATGTTTTGCGTAAATGTATGACTACAATCAAGAGTTAGATACCCAGAATAGTGTGTAAGACTGGCGAAGAAAGATCAAGTGCATATTTAAATAAACTGTCTGCCACAAGGTAACAAAAATACTCTTGACCACAAAAGCTAAAATGATGAAAACATTGACTACCTTTTTAACTCGACTATTCAAAGAATAAGGAGAGTTATACTACTCACCAGGCGTCGCTGTCGGCGTCACACCATGGTTAATTTTTTACATGCAAGTTTGTATCTCATTAACTACTCTATGGAATGGGTTGATACTTCACACATGTGTTCAGGGTCATTATTTTAAGTCTCTGACAAAGTTTCATATGTTTAATTTTTAATTTAAGCAAATTATGTCGCCTTTTGAAATTAGAAAAATCTTGGTTAAGTTTTTGTTCTTAGAAAACTTAAGTTTGTGTGTGCAAGTTTGTATCTCATGAACTACTGTATAGAAATGTGTTGATACTTAATACATGTGTTCAGGGTAATGATTTGAGGTCCCTGACCAAGTTTCATATCTTTTGTTTTGAATTCAAGCAAACAATGCGGTCTTTTGTACTTAGAAAATCTTTGTTAAAATTTTGTGAGCATGTTTGTTTCTCAACAACTATTGTAAGGAATCATTGTGTGCATTGTCATATTTTAGAAACAAATAATATTTCACTGACCTATACCCCTCTCCGACATTATTAATAGTTGAACATGCTGTCTTATGGACAGCTCTTGTTTTACTTTGATATTGGTTGATTAACCAATGACACATTAATTCAATACATAAATCTTGAATGAATTATTACTAAAAACTTAATAACAATTATAAATTGCCCTTTTAATCCCTTATCATGGCCTTATTGTAGAGGGATTTAACATGTTGTTAAGAACAAGTGTACAATAAGGCATTGACATTAACTAAATTTGAGATAACTCTTTAAATACTGCAATATACACAGACCAAATAGGAAATACTTTCAACCATCAGGATACTTCATATTGGTAAGCTTTTTAAATGTGCCGCAAAACAACATTTTGAATCGGATGATATGATACTATTCTTTCCACCATTATACTGTTAAAATGTTTTGTTTGAGAAAAAGTTTTTGATTTAGATTTAAGAAAAGAAAAAGTTTGTCAATTGTTTTTATTGACCCTCTGTTCCAGATGCACTAAATTGTTTGTCTATACTGATTACTTGGGTTATTTAAACCAATTGTTCCTCTAGGGGGAGTTCCAAAAACCAAGAGTACAGAAATAGTTGAGGAGGAAACATTGGCCCAAATGAGACGCAGCATGACTCCAGACTATGGACAACAGAAGGAAGAATCACCCGTACCTACACCTCTTTATGCAGGTGAGTTCATTTTTATATTGAATGTGTTCAGAGAATTGATAAGTCAATAGGGAAATTTTCGATATAGAAGACTGGCTTGTCAATTATGCACTTTTTCAAAAATGGTTTTTCGATACTTTGTTTGTATGTTGTGTACAGCAAGCTAAAAAGTGAACAATTATTCTAAGCTTGTTTCTGTCACAAAACAGCGTGCATCATGCTTGTCTGTTGTGTATAGATTCTTACATTTGTTATACATGACGTTGTCACAACTGACAGTAAACAGTGAATAGATAAAGTTATTTGTTAGTTATTATTCAGATTTGGTTAGTGCAATATGCAAACATTTGATCTAGACAGCTAGAGACATTTTTGACTGTTTGTGAGATTGCTCACATAGAACTTATTATCCTTTTGTAACAATTATTTTAATTTGATCTAATATTCTCTCAAACATGGAGAGAAATATTATTAATTTAATTTTTAAGCAATGTGAATGGTGGTTTAAACAAATTCCAATCATTTATGGTACGCTATTAATTGTATATTTGCCAAAGGCAAGGCATTTTTGTACTTTAAGTAAGTTTATCAATCAGAAGGCTTGAATAAGTGTACTTAGGCTTCAACAGAGCTGAAATATCGATGAAAGTATGACATCAGATTGAATAAATAGCTTGTGAAAAACAGGAATGAGCTTGGTGATCATTACTAATACCTTAACAGTGAAAGAAAACATTATTGGAAAAGGGACTTTCTTATGAAAATGGAAATGCATCTTTCTTCCTATTGTTATAAAACAGAAACAAATGGTTTCAGAAGAGACTGGATTATAAGATAAATGTTGTTTCTTTAAATCCTATACTTTTATTTCATTAACTTATTATAATCCATATTTCAGGCTATTTCATTAATCATAGTAACAAGTAGGTGGTCAATTGATATGCATGTTTTAATTCTATCCATTGTCAAAGCATGTCTTTGCTATTTTTAAGTGCTTGTCTCACTTTTTGTATAGTTCTGATTTTTGCACTTTTAATCACATTGTATTTGTTTACTTTTGTATCTTAGCAGAATGTGATGCAAAATATATTTTTGTCTGTTTAAAATGTTTTTCATCTTATGGTTTTGATAATCATTCATTTCTACAAGACAAACCGGTATACCTTATTTCTAGTGTAACAGGGTAGTTGTGGGTGGACTGTTGTATCTAAACTACAGAAATCCACTATGCAACACATATACCTTATTTCAAGTTTAACTGGGTAGATGTGGGTGGATTGTTGTAACAGGGTAGTTGTGAGTGGACTGTTGTAACAGGGTAGTTGTGAGTGGACTGTTGTAACAGGGTAGTTGTGAGTGGACTGTTGTAACAGGGTAGTTTTGGGTGGACTGTTGTAACAGGGTAGTTGTGGGTGGACTGTTGTAACAGAGAAGTTGTGGATGGACTGTTGTAACAGGGTAGTTGTGGGTGGACTGTTGTAACAGGGTAGTTGTGGGTGGACTGTTGTAACAGGGTGCTTTTTGGTGGACTGTTGTAACAGGGAAGTAGTGGATGGACTGTTGTAACAGGGTAGTTGTGGGTGGACTGTTGTAACAGGGTAGTTGTTGGTAGACTGTTGTAACAGGGTAGTTGTGGGTGGACTGTTGTAACAGGGTAGTTGTTGGACTGTTGTAACAGGGTAGTTGTGGATCGACTGTTGTAACAGGGTAGTTGTGGGTGAACTATTGTAACAGGGTAGTTGTGGGCCAACTGTTGTAACAGGATAGTTGTGGATGGACTGTCGTAACAGGGTAGTTGTGGAGCGACTGTTGTAACAGGGTAGTTGTGGATTGACTGTTGTAACAGGGTAGTTGTGGGTGGACTGTTGTAACAGAGTAGTCGTGGGTGGACTGTTGTAACAGGTTTGTTGTGGGTGGACTATTGTAACAGGGTAGTTGTGGGTGGACTGTTGTAACAGGGTAGTTGTGGATGGACTGTTGTAACAGGGTAGTTTTGGGTGGACTATTGTAACAGGGTAGTTGTGGATGGACTGTTGTAACAGGGTAGTTTTGGGTGGACTATTGTAACAGAGTATTTGTGGGTGCACTGTTGTAACAGGGTAGTTGTGGATGGACTATTGTAACAGGGTAGTTGTGGGTGGACTGTTGTAACAGAGAAGTTGTGAATGGACTGTTGTAACAGGGTAGTTGTGGGTGGACTGTTGTTACAGGGTAGTTGTGGGTGGACTGTTGTAACAGGGTGCTTGTTGGTGGACTGTTGTAACAGGGAAGTAGTGGATGGACTGTTGTAACAGGGTAGTTGTGGGTGGACTGTTGTAACAGGGTAGTTGTTGGTAGACTGTTGTAACAGAGTAGTTGTGGGTGGACTGTTGTAACAGGGTAGTTGTGGGTGGACTGTTGTAACAGGGTAGTTGTGGATCGACTGTTGTAACAGGGTAGTTGTGGGTGAACTATTGTAACAGGGTAGTTGTGGGCGAACTGTTGTAACAGGATAGTTGTGGATGGACTGAGGTAACAGGGTAGTTGTGGAGCGATTGTTGTAACAGGGTAGTTTTGGATCGACTGTTGTAACAGAGTAGTTGTGGGTGAACTTTTGTAACAGGGTAGTTGTGGGTGAACTGTTGTAACAGGGTAGTTGTGGATGGACTGTCGTAACAGGGTAGTTGTAGATGGACTGTCGTAATAGGGTTGTTGTTGGTGGACTGTTGTAACCGGGTAGTTGTTGGTGGACTGTTATAACAGGGTAGTTTTGGATGGACTGTTGTAGCAGAGTAGTTGTGGGTGGACTGTTGTAACAGGGTAGTTGTGATGGACTATTGTAACAGGGTAGTTGTGAGTGGACTGTTGTAACAGGGTAGTTGTGGGTGGACTGTTCTAGCAGAGTAGTTGTGAGTGGACTATTTTAACCGGGTAGATGTGGGTGGACTGTTGTAACAGGGTAGTTGTGGATGGACTGTTGTAACAGGGTAGTTTTGGGTGGACTGTTGTAGCAGGGTAGTTTTGGGTGGACTGTTGTAGCAGAGTAGTTGTGGGTTGACTATTTCAACAGGGTAGTTGTAGATGGACTGTTGTAACAGGGTAGTTGTGGGTGGACTGTTGTAACAGGGTAGTTGTGGGTGGACTGTTGTTTCTAAACTGCAGAAATCCACTATACATGGCTCGTAAAAATTAGACTGGTGATAGAAATAATGAAGAACTAATATGAGAAATTTATCCTCATGCTGATGATGATTTTTGGCAATTATTTAAATTTGCATTTGAATGATAGTCTATATTGCAATTGATTAGATCAAGTTTTCATAAAAGGGCTTTATATTTCATGACCAGCTTCAGATTTCCATGATTCTCAAGGACTAGAAAATATACCTATCCCTGAGTTGTTAGAAGGTATTACCTTTGACTTATAAAATGGAGAGATTCATATGTTGTATTGCCTCACATCCTGACTTTAGTTATCACATGTGCTCTCCTCCCATAATGTGTCTCTGGGTGTGTTATTCATACTTACAGGGAACATTTTTTAACATTGGTTGTATCTACCAAGGTGATGCCAATATTACAGAAAAGTTTGGAAAGTCATACTAACACCATGGCACCATTGATATGAAAAGTTGATTTTGTCACTATATAACAGGTTTTGTGGTCCTCTTGTGTAAAAGTTATTAGTGTAATATTGACTGGTGTTCTTCCATACAGAAACTAATTGTTTGAGTATTGACTGACAAAGACTTTCAGGGAGATTTTTATTAAATTCACTTCTTCAAATCTAACAATGATGCTCATTGTATCAATATTGATTTGTATATATTGTAGAGAGACGCGGAGAGACTCATAATCGTTATGTTGATTGACATTGTCTCACAGAAAATTTTACTGTTATCTCCAAGAGACTCACTATTGTTTAAGTCTCATAGAGAGGCTCATTATTGTAAAATAGATCTTACTGAGTGTCTCATTGTTGTTATATCAACTGATATAGCCTCACTTTTATAACATTGAATGAGATTGAAGCAAAGAGAGGCTCAATGTTTTGTTATTGACTGATTTAATCACACATCAAGGCTAGCTGTTTTATTATTGACTGATATTATCACACATCAAAGCTAGCTGTTTTATTATTGACTGATATTATCACACATCAAGGCTTGCTGTTTTATTATTGACTGATATCATCACATACAGAGGCTTGCTGTTCTATTATTGACTGATATTATCACACATCAAGGCTAGCTGTTTTATTATTGACTGATATTATCACACATCAAGGCTTGCTGTTTAATTATTGACTGATATTATCACACACCAAGACTAGCTGTTTCATTATTGACTGATATCATCACATACAGAGGCTTGCTGTTCTATTATTGACTGATAGTATCACACATCAAGGCTAGCTGTTCTATTATTGACTGGTATTATCACACATCAAGGCTAGCTGTTTTATTATTGACTGATATCATCACATACAGAGGCTTGCTGTTCTATTATTGACTGATATTATTACACATCAAGGCTAGCTGTTCTATTATTGACTGATATTATCACACATCAAGGCTAGCTGTTTTATTATTGACTGATATCATCACATACAGAGGCTTGCTGTTTTATAATTGACTGATATTATCACACATCAAGGCTAGCTATTTAGTTATTGACTGATATTATCACACACCAAGGCTTGCTGTTCTATTATTGACTGATATTATCACACATCAAGGCTAGCTGTTCTATTATTGACTGATATTATCACACATCAAGGCTAGCTGTTTCATTATTGACTGATATCATCACATACAGAGGCTTGCTGTTTAGTTATTGACTGATATTATCACACATCAAAGCTAGCTGTTCTATTATTGACTGATATTATCACACATCAAGGCTAGCTATTTAATTATTGACTGATATTTTCACACATCAAGGCTAGCTGTTTAATTATTGACTGATATTATCACACACCAAGGCTAGCTGTTTTATTATTGACTGATATCATCACATACAGAGGATTGCTGTTCTATAATTGACTGATATTATCACACATCAAGGCTAGCTTTTTTATTATTGTCTGATATTATCACACATCAAGGCTAGCTGTTTAATTATTGACTGATATTATCACACATCATGGCTTGCTGTTTAATTATTGACTGATATTATCACACACCAAGGCTAGCTGTTTTTTATTGACTGATATCATCACATACAGAGGATTGCTGTTTAATTATTGACTGATATTATCACACATCAAGGCTAGTTGTTTCATTATTGACTGATATTATCACACATCAAGGCTAGCTGTTTAATTATTGACTGATATTATCACACATCAAGGCTAACTGTTTTATTATTGACTGATACTATCACACATCAAGGCTTGCTGTTTAGTTATTGACTGATATTATCACACATTAAGGCTTGCTGTTTAATTATTGACTGATATTATCAAACATCAAGGCTAGCTGTTTTATTATTAACTGATATTATCACAAATCAAGGCTTGCTGTTTAATTATTAACTGATATTATCACACATCAAGGCTAGCTGTTTTCATTATTGACTGATATTATCACACATCAAGGCTAGTTGTTTCATTATTGACTGATATTATATCACATCAAGGCTAGCTGTTATATTATTGACTGATATTATCACACATCAAGGCTTGCTGTTTAATTATTGACTGATATTATCACACATCAAGGCTAGTTGTTTCATTATTGACTGATATCATCACACAGAGAGGCTTGCTGTTCTATTATTAACTGATATTTTCACACATCAGGGCTAGCTGTTTAATTATTGACTGATATTATTACTAGGGATGGGAACGAATATTCGAATAGCGGGTCGAATATTCGAATAGCAAAATAGTATTCGAATATTCGATTTTAATGAACCCATATTACTGTATGTTTACCATTAATTTAATAAAAAATAATGTTGTTTTATTTTCATTTTCTTCCTCTAAACCGATCCCAAATATCGAAGAACGTGCCTAGCTCCCAGGTGCAGTTACGATGTTTTTACAACGTATGTCACACAGTAAAACACCTGTGACAAATTACCACATCTTTTGACAGTTTGCAAAACGATTAATTCCTAAGTGTGAAAATAGTCGATTTTAAGCCGCTAAATATAACACCTTAATGATCTGCACTTGCTCCTTATAATCCAAATCAAGTCAATCACGCTAATTGACAATTGTCAGTGTCAACCAATCACGTAACTTGTTTGTCGTGAAATTAAACAATTACTCTTTCAATAACCAATCGTAATCATGATTGCATATGCACGAAGACCAATCAAATAATGTGTTAGAAAGTATATTTTTCTTTAGATTAATTTGTCAAACTTATCTTCATTCTAATTTCTGCATCTATTCGATAAATATTACAATGTCTCCATCACGTGTCTGGAATTACTTTACTCGTTCTGCCGACAAGTCGAAGGCGATCTGTAACCTGTGTAACCAGGACTTTGTATTCAAGAATACAACATCCAACCTACTGAATCACTTGAATGGCAAGATATTGCATGCACGTACATGTATACAGATATCGGCTATACACAAAAGGTTTGAACAGAGGACTAGTGTACTAGTATTTGGACATGCAGACATTCGGACATCAAAACGAATTCTTAAATCGAATATTCGAATATATTCGAATAGTTCTAGTCGAATATTCGAATAGTGATTTCACTATTCGTTCCCATCCCTAATTATTACACATCAAGGCTTGCTGTTCTATTATTGACTGATATTATCACACATCAAGGCTAGCTGTTTTATTATTGACTGATTTCATCACACACAGAGGCTTGCTGTTCTATTATTGACTGATATTATCACACATCAACGCTAGCTGTTTAATTATTGACTGATATTATCACACATCAAGGCTAGCTGTTTTATTATTGACTGATACTATCACACATCAAGGCTAGCTGTTTAATTATTGACTGATATTATCACACACAGAGGCTTGCTGTTTTATTATTGTCTGGTATTATCACACATCAAGGCTTGCTGTTTAATTTTTGACTGATATTATCACACATCAAGGCTAGCTGTTTTATTATTGACTGATATTATCACACATCAAGGCTAGCTGTTTAATTATTGACTGATATTATCACACACAGAGGCTTGCTGTTTTATTATTGTCTGGTATTATCACTCATCAAGGCTTGCTGTTTAATTATTGACTGATATTATCAAACATCAAGGCTTGCTGTTTTATTATTGTCTGATATTACACACAGAGCCTTGTTGTTCTATAATTGATTGATGTTTCATACATAAAAACTCACTTAACAGCTGGTCATTTTGCACCGTCAATGATTTGCCAATTATGTTTACAGTTTACAAATACAGGGAAAATCAATTAGATAATCAACAAAAATGAACACATGTGGAACTAATCGTAGTTTTCTCTTTTATTTTAAATTGTCACAATATAATTATTGTTTCTGTGTACACTCGATGTTGTCACTTTATATTTCTACTACTCTCTGTAGAGTTGGAGTTTTCTTTTTTGTTCTTTTATATTTTTTCCTCAGCTGTCTTGTGTTTCCACTTTTATTCATGGTTTTCTAGATCATTAGGGATGTCTCCCTGTTTTTGGTATAATCCCCATGTCTTTATGGCTTTTATACCTTTGTTGTAATGATGTTCTCCTTTTTTCAATACAGAGGGAGACTGGAGTATCCATGTGAACACGCTGGTTGAACTGGTCAATGGGGATGTAGCCCTGGTTGCCTATGGCGACAAAGGAAACAGTGGACCAATCATTTTAGGCGCCCCTCCAGGCAAGCCCATATTCCAGGATAACAATGAAGATGAGTTCAGAGTGAGTTTATTAAACTTATGTTTACTTAAGTGTGCACTATTTATCGGAGTTAAGGGTGAGTTTATGTATTCTTTGGTGTGCACTATGTGAAGAGAAAAGGGTGAGGGGGCCTTCGTGGCCTAGTGGTTAGAGTACAGAACTTGAAATCTTATGACCCCTCTCCGTGTGGGTTCAAATCCTGAGATGGATATGGGTTTTCATGAGAGACAGTCTCCCGACTGACTTATGGAATGCCGATGGTTCTACCCGCCTTGACCAGCCCCTGTGGGCAGTTGAGTATGGGGTCTTCCTCCATCATTAAAAGTCGGGCATCGCTACATAACTGAAATAATGTTGATGTGATGAAAAGCCTGTAAATGAAAAAAAAAGTAAAGGGTGAGTTAATGTTTACTTAAGTGTTATCCATTTATCAGAGTTAAGGGTGAGTTTATGTTTACTTTAAGTGTGCACTATTTATCATAGTTTAGGGTGAGTAAATTCTTACTTAAGTGTGCACTATTTGCAGAGTTTAGGGTGAGGTTATTTATACTTTAGTGTGCACTATGAGCAGAGTTTATGGTGAGTTTATGTTGACTTAAGTGTGCACTATGATCAGAGTTTAGTGTGAGTTTGTGTTTTCTTAAGTATGCACTATTTATCAGAGTTTAGGGTGAGTTTATGTTCACTTAAGTATGTACCTTTTTATCAGAGTTTAGGGTGAGCTTATGTTCACTTAAGTATGTACCTTTTTATCAGAGTTTAGGGTGAGCTTATGTTTACTTTAATGTGCACTATATGCAGAGTTTAGGGTGAGTTAATGTATACTTAAGTGTGCACTATGTGCAAAAGTTTAGGGTGAGTTTATGTATACTTTAGTGTGCACTATTTATCAGAGTTTAGGATGAATTTATGTTCTTTAAGTATGTACTATTTATCGGAGTTTAGGGTGAGTTTATATTCACTTAAGTATGCACTATTTATCAGAGTTTAGGGTGAGTTTATGTATACTTTAGTGTGCACTTTATGCAGGGTTAAGGGTGAGTTTATGTATACTTAAGTGTGCACTATTTATCAAAGTTTAGGGTGAGTTTATGTATACTTAAGTGTGCACTATTTGCAGAGTTTATGGTGAGTTTATGTATAATAAAGTGTGCACTATGCGCAGAGTTTAGGGTGAGTTTATGTATACTTAAGTGTGCACTATCTATCAAAGTTTAGGTTGAGTTTATGTATACTTAAGTGTGCACTTTTTATCAAAGTTTAGGGTGAGTTTATGTATACTTAAGTGTGCAATATTAATCATAGTTTATGGTGAGTTTATGTATACTTAATTGTGCCCTATGTGCAGAGTTAAGGGTGAGTTTATGTATGATTTAGAAGTGTGCACTATGTGCAGAGTTAAGGGTGAGTTTATGTATACTTAAGTGTGCACTATTTATCAAAGTTTAGCATGAGTTTATGTATACTTAAGTGTGCACTATTTATCAAAGTTTAGCATGAGTTTATGTATACTTAAGTGTGCACTATTTATCAGAGTTTAGGATGAGTTTAAATTTAACTAGTTGTGCACTATTTATCAGAGTCTAGGGTAAGTTTCTGTGTACTTAAGTGTGCACTATTAATCAGAGTTAAGGGTGAGTTTATGTATACTTAAGTGTGCACTATTTATCAAAGTTTAGCACGAGTTTATGTATACTTAAGTGTGCACTATTTATCAAAGTTTAGCATGAGTTTATGTATACTGTATACTTAAGTGTGCACTATTAATCAGGGTTTAGGGTGATTTTATGTATACTTAAGTGTGCACTATTTATCAGAGTTTAGAGTGCATATATATGTGAACATTATTCAAGGTCCTGTGTGTTTTCATTTACTACATATAAGGCGTTTCAATGGTCCTTCAACAATGAATATGTATATAGTTGTTTTTGGTGTTGCTTCTCACATATTCTTCCTATCCTGACAAACCTCTATGCTAACTGTTATACTTGAAGATTGATAATATCTGCATATTTGATAGTTTTGCCATCTCCGCGTGGGTTCAAATCCTGAGAGGGATATGGATTTTCATGAGAGGCAGTCTCCCGACTGACTTACAGAACTCTGATGGTTCTACCCACCTTGACCAGCCCTTATGGGCAGTTGAGTATGGGGTCTTCCTCCATCATTAAGAGTCCGGCATCGCTACATAACTGAAATAATGTAAATGTGATGTAAAACCCATATAAAAAAAAATTTGATAGTTTTGATGGAGCTCACCAAAACTAGCGTTTTAATCTCACATTGGGTTTGAAACATTGAGCCAAAAGTTCTGTTTTACTGTTAGCAGTTCTTTGCGATGCTTTTTTAAATTTGTATGAGTAGATTCTATAGACAAGCACTGGAATTGTTATTGAATAAGACAACAGTAAAGAGTATCTGGATGAAAAAAATGATATTGCAGAGTTGTGGAAAGGTAAAATGAATTGTCATCTTGCTTGAATGGATGTTTTCATTCTACAATTCCTGTCAAAAAAAAGACTTGACTAGACATTGATAAGATGTATACCTTATAATCAGGGATCAGGAAATCTCACAAATCCCAATGGTCCAAAAGACGGCAGAAAACTCCCAATACCGCTCCCTGACACTACCTAAATGAACTTTTAATTTGAGATAGCATTAAGTACAAATTTATAATGTTGTTTCTGAATACTTAGTTTGCAACAATTAGTTTAATAAAATGTCTGCTAAGTATGATATGAAAGGTAAACAAGATGAGGTCCGATTGTTTTTTAACCCTTCAAGAATCTAATTTGATCATTCGTATGAAGACAAATAAAGTCGTTCAATACATGTATTTATGAAATGTATTAATGAACATGTTTTATTGGCAGAGGAAGCAAACTTTTGATATTATCATACACTTTACTACGTCTTCAATTCTTGCAATTTTCTAAGCATCATTGGACAAAGTGGGATTTATATAATCGGTTTTTCGCAGAACAACAATATCACATGTATTTCTCAATCAAGCGTGCCAATTTGTTAACATAATTAAACCCCAATCTAATACATGCCTTGTCATTGTTTGACAGGGGGATAACCATTAACAGATTAATTTTGGGATTACTAAGGTACTGTTAAGTGGGTAGAAAGCCATATCTGTCTGTTATATCTGGACCGATTTTATCATCAGATATAAACTTTCTATTGGTCTGGTAAAACTGAAATGGGTCCCAAACTGCCAAAACCTACATTTTCCTAATCCCTGCTTGTAATAATTTGTTTAACATTTTGTTGTGTTATTTTTTATAGTATCGTAACAAAGTTTTCTTTTATTTCTTTTTGTATGTTCATTTATTTCGTTTTATATGTCCATACTAATTTCTCAACAAAGATATTCATGTTTGAATCTGGGAAGGCTTGTTACTTCCCATACTTTGTTTGGATAATGTTTAAATGATAAAGTCATTTGTATCATGATATATGTTTTAAAAGGCAATGTTCAGTTTAAATCAGGAACCAGTTCATACTTCTTTAAAGCCGTTTGCTTCTCTATACTTTCTTACTTAGGATTGGAAGTTGCAAGGAAAGGTAATTTGTACTAACATGCTAGTTTAAGGTGTCTCCATGTTTTTTTTTGTTTCTTTTTTTGTTATTTTAAATATCATATATTTGTTTTTGATATTTGTTGAATTATTCAGGGTGTAGATATTGAGTTTAGGCAAATCATCATCAATACAGGTCTCATTGTGTGAAATGTTTCTCATTCTTTAGGCTTCAGTTGTACGCATACGTGTGTGCTAGCTTGATTAATGTTTAAGCACATAAGATTGAGTCAGTGTTCTAATGAAATTTGTGATATTGAATGTTTTAATGCATTTCAACCTGTACAAACATTTTGTTACATGGAACTGTCTGTCAATCATAACATATCTTCATGAGCTAGAGTTTCATTTAGGAAACCACTACCTTTGGTTTTGGACTTTTGTAAGACCTTGCCATGCCAACCTAGTCTCATTAATCCGGATAGAGACTGCAATTTAATTAAACTGTTTGTCCAATAAACGTTAGCATTTATGATAGTCTTTATTTATGGAAGTAACCCTTAGCCTCTCCTAACAAGGGTTTCCCAATGGAACTGTCCCCCTTTATAGCATCTGAAATACTGCTGATGTTGATATGAACCCAAACAGTTGTATTACAATATACTGATTTCCTAAGTGTTGTAAAAGCTGGTTGTGAGGAACAATTTTGTGACCCTGACTAATCTAAACTAAAGGATGAAAGTTTGTCATCAGATACTTAAGAACGTTTTGTTTGTACAAAAGTCTTAACTTATCTTTACAATTATTTAAAAATTATGGTTACAAAAACAACAATTAGCCTCATACTATAAATGTTATGCCTACCTTTTGGTCAGGCAATAATTTCAAGACCTTTACTTAATCATTAGCATAAAGTGTTGTTTTGGGATGTCTGTCTTGTTTTCTCTTTGTGGTAACATCATTTAATTAAAAAACCCATACATGTTTGGTCTGCCATTCTGATAATAACCTAACACCAGTTTTGTTTTTTAAAATTGTTTGTGTCCCTAACATTTTCAAACCTTGTTACCTGTTTGTTACTTGTCACCTCCCATAATGTGAAGGACTATGGTCCAGGGCTGGAGTTTTTGCCTTTAGACACAAGGGTTTGATTCCTGTAAGAAGCTTATACTTTAATTAGCAGAAAACGCAAAAGATAAAATGGTAAAATTGGATCATCCATTATTTTGGAGTTCTACTGACCTCCAAAGCATATGATATGAAAGTTCCAGAAAGTTTCTTTTATGAATTATTTCTTTTATCGTTTATATGGTCATAACCAAAATGGAGGTCATCCATGAGTAACCTTTTTCCTTTTCTGTTTTATTCACATTTTCGGCTTTAGATAAATCATCAAGACGAAGAAAGATTTCATGAAGTACTAGGAAACCTTGTGTTTCAAACAGAGACTCAAATTACAGACATATAGGAGATTTTTTGTTGGAACAAGTAGATCAGATAATAATTATGAGCTCCTAAATCTTTTCTAATTTTCATGACTTATAACTGATATAAACTTCAAAAAGACATTATTATCAAATCTTTGGCTTGTCAATTGATTTTTTTGACAAAGGAATAAAAGTGTAGCTTGATATTTGACAGGAAACATTTGTTATCAAGGGAATGAAAATGCATTTTAGAACAGTTTGGTCATAATGACTCCTGTTGTTCCCTGCAGATGTAAAAATGTGAATTTCTGGCCAACTGTGAATACCTGGGTTTGATTTTAGACAGCAGTTAATTATTTCATTATAGAGTGTCCCTTGGGATAACAATGTTTTCTTACTTAAGACTTGATGATTCTTGAGGATGCATGAATGAAATAACATTCATCACAATATAACTGAACCTAACATGAAAATAGGTTTTGCTATGCAAATATTGGCTTCATCGATACATACAACCCCTTGGATCCTAAAGCATCTTTTTTATATATATATTTAAAAAAATATTGTATATGTTAAAAATAATGGACAAGATAAATTCAGGATATTCCATAATATTATGGATTGAATAGGACAGATTTTGTGTAAATTGTGAGATGATTTGTTATTATTTACAGTGTAACCTGTTGAAATGTGGGAAGCTGTTCAAGATTCGTCTAGAACTTATACCCAAGCCCTCAGACAGAGATCCAAGTTGGAGAGTGAAGGAGGTTCGCCTTCAGGATCTCAACACAAATGAGATTCTAAAGTTCACATTTAACCGCTGGTTATCCCGGGATGAGGATGATTGTGACATCATGAGGGAACTTCCTGTACAACGACCCGGGGAACCTGTTCTACCTGGTATACCAGAAATAGTCCTTGGGAAAATACATCCTTAATACTTGAAACATGTTAAAAGAAATTTTTATGTTATCATACATTAAAGTGGCATCATGGGTTTTTAGCTCACCTGAGCTCTGCTCAGGGTGAGCTTTTAGGATACTTGAATGTCAGTCGTCTGTCGTGTGTGCGTGCGTGCATGCGTGTGTGCGTGCGTGCGTGCGTGCGTCGTCAACAATTTCAGCATTTACACTCTAGAAGCCACATTTTTGGCCCATTCTTCCTGATACAACTGTACTTGCTCAGGATGTTTACCTTGATGATATCTCGATCGAGTTCGATCATGGGTGGGGTCAAAAAGTAGGTCACTAGGTCAAATCTTAGTAAAATCTTGTTTACACTCTAGAAGCCACATTTTCTTCCTAATCTTGATCAAACTTGCTCAGGATAATAACCTTGATGATATCTCAATAGAGTTCGATCATGGGTGGGGTGGGGTCAAAAAGTAGGTCACTAGGTCAAATCTTAGTAAAATCTTGTTTACACTCTAAAAGCCACATTTTTGGCCCATTCTTCCTGATATTTGCTCAGAATGTTGACCTTGATGATATCTCGATCGAGTTCGATCATGGGTGGGGTGGGGTCAAAAAGTAGGTCACTAGGTCAAATCTTAGTAAAATCTTGTTTACACTCTAGAAGCCACATTTTTGGCCCAGTCTTCCTGATACTTGCTCAGGATGTTTACCTTGATGATATCTCGATCGAGTTCGATCATGGGTGGGATGGGGTTAAAAAGTAGGTCACTAGGTCAAATCTTAGTAAAATCTTGTTTACCCTATAGAAGCCACATTTTCTGCCTTATCTTGATCAAACTTGCTCAGGATAATAACCTTGATGATATCTCAATAGAGTTTGATCATGGTTGGTGCGGGGTCAAAAAGTAGGTCACTAGGTCAAATCTTTAAAAAATCTTGTTTACACTCTAGAAGTCACATTTTCTGAGCAATCTTGATAAAACTTGCTCAGACTGTTAACCTTGATGGTATCTTAATCGAGTTTGAACATGGGTAGTGTGGGGTCAAAAAGTAGGTCACTAGGTCAAATCTTAGAAAAGTCTTGTTTACATTCTAGAAGCCACATTTTCTGCCCAATCTTGATAGAACTTGCTCAGAATGTTAACCTTGATGATATTTCTACATCTACTTCGATTGAATTTGATCATGGTTGGTGCGGGGTCAAAAAGTAGGTCACTAGGTCAAATCTTTGAAAAATCTTGTTTACACTCTAGAAGTCACATTTTCTGCCCAATCTTGATAAAACTTGCTCAGAATGTTAACCTTGATGGTATCTTGATTAAGTTCGATCATGGGTAGTGTGGGGTCAAAAAATAGGTCACTTGGTCAAATCTTCGAAAAATCTTGTTTACACTCTGGGAGCCACATTAAAGGCCCATTCTTTATCAAACTTACTCAGGATGATAACCATGACGATATCTTGATCAAGTGTGATCGTGGGTGGGCTGGGATAAAAAGTAGGTCACTAGGTCAAATCTTAGAAAATCTTGTTCACACTCTAGAAGCCACATTTTCGACCCAATCTTGATCAAACTTGCTTAGAATGATAACCTTGATGATATTTCAATAGAGTTCAATCATGTGTGGTGTGGGGTCAAAAAAGTAGGTCACTAGAGAAATATTACCTTGTTGATATCTTGACCGAATTTGATCATGGGTGGGGAAGGGTAAAAAAGTTCACTAGGTCCACTCTTTGAAAATTTGGTTTACACATTAGAAGCCACATGTCAGGATGTTTACCTTGATGATATATTGATCAACTTCGATCATGGTTAGGTGGAGTCAAAAAGTAGGTCAGTTCTGCTTCAAAATGGCATATTATGTTTTCTTGATGATATGTGGGTCAAATTAGATCATAGAAGATGGGATGGGTTTAGAAAAATGGTCACTATGTCACATCATAAATTACTATTGTTTACAATATTATGGTAAAAAATTTGACCCAATCTGTCTGGAACTCGCTTTCTCTTACCCTTCAAAGTTTCTTAGAATATTTGCGTAAGTTTGATAAATCTTGTTTACATTCTAAAGGCAACACTGTTTGTACAATGTATATCGAAGAGGTCTACAGCTTAATTTTTTAAGACATCCAGAGTGCGGATCAAACTTGCTCAAAATGTTAACCTTGATAATATCTTGATTAACTTTGATCATGGGTGGAATGGAATCAAAAAGTAGTTCACTAAGTCAAATCTTAGAAAACACCCGTTTACACTCGGAAAGCTACATTTTCAGCCCAATTTGATCAAACTTGCTCAAAATGATCAACCTGTTATATCTCAACCAAGTCAGTTTATGAGTAACTTGGGGTCAAAAGTAGATCACTGTCAAATTTAGACAAATCTTGTCCATTACTCATGTGTAACATTGTTGTAATCAACACTTTACAAGTGTCAGGTGAGCGATCCAGGACCCTCAGGGTCCTCTTGTTTCAAAATGAAATTAAGCACAAAAAAAATCAAAGGCCTAAATGATGTAAATAATTTCTGATGACCCATTATTCCAAGCTCTACCTGCCATGAGTTGAATGAATGATCTTCCAAAAAATATCATTTTTCGTAAATGATTGCCCAAGTCTTTCAAGGAAAACTAAGGTTCCATGAATTGCCAAGTAAACCACAAAGACTCGTCTTTGAATTACGTGAATCACATGTTCATTAATTATGCATGCAAACAACAACAACAATTATGGACGAGGAGAAAACTAAAACATGTGAGAAGAGAAAAACTGCAACTTAACTTCTGGCACTTTGCTTTGGGCATGAATTATGCAAATTGAATTATTACTATCCATTCTTGATGAAACTATTGAAACTGTCTATTTGAAACTGAAACTAGGCTCATTTTAATTGTCATTTTTCTATATTTCTAAAACACTTTCTTTATTTTTTTGTGTCTAACAGTTTTAGCTGCACAGCAATTGATCAAAGCGAAATTATGACCTATAATGATATTCACTACTGAAAACCTACATTGCCGAAAAATGAGCATTGCACAACTGTTAAGAAAAGGGTTGAGCAAATTCTAGTTCAATTAAACTTGTATGTTTTAAGTTTGTCACAAATACACCAACTTTTGTTCAAACAGATGCAATGAATAGTGAAGAATTCATGGGTGCTTCTTGATATTTCACCAAATTATGGCCTTGCCACATTTCAAAGAATACCATGAAAACCTTTCATGACCTGATTGGGATTTTAGATCAGTGGCCACAATTATATCTCTATATTGTTTGTTTAAGTAGATTGCACATTTGAAATATCCTTGCTGATTACAATCTAAGTTTTGAGCCTATCTGAGACATCTGTGTAATTTCAGTTCATGTATACATGGTGTCTGTCTACACGGGTACAGAGATGGGAGCTGAAACTGAGGCTGATGTCTATATTACCATCCATGGAGAGAAAGGAGACTGGGGAAAACGATATCTCTACCAGTCAAACAAACCAACCAAATTCAGGAATGGTCAGGTAAATACAGAGACCTGCTTTAACCAAGTGAATTAAGCTATGATGAATTAAGACTCCTATTTGCTTAACAACAAACACTCATTAGAGCAAAAAACTACTCTAAGTATGGACTGAAAATAAACTCACAACCATGGTTAGGGTTACATGTACTCTGCTCACAACTATTGCGTATTAACAGAAATGACTGCAAAACATTAACTTTACTGAAATGTATCCATCTATGTGAATATTCAAATGTTTCTGTGGATAATTTTACTGTTTATTTGATTTTATATATTGTTTTTGTTGTTCTTTCTTTGATATTCATATTTATCCCCCCCAAAAAAGAGAAAAATATAACAACAATTTGGCTTTATAATGATTTTCCAACCTGACCTTGCTGAACATGAAATGCCTGTTCTTGGTACAATGACTATACATTCCTTCAGTCCCTCACTTGGCATCTTTTGAACTTGTTTAGAGGTGATGAAGTACATACTGTCCTTTTTTTCTCTAGTTTGAATCAAAAATGTATTGTATCTGTCATTATCCCTTTATACAGATTGATGTATTCTACATAGAGGCTGTATCTCTGGGTCAGTTACAACGTTGTGTGATTGGTCATGATGCTACAGGTTCTGGTGATGGTTGGTTCCTGGATAAAGTGGTTGTAAAGGAGAGCGAGCATGCAGCAGATGAATATGTGTTCCCTTGTAATAGGTGAGTTACTTGTACTGGTCGGTCAAAATGGAGACAACGTCTATATGTTGTTCACATGTTTAAGTGTATATACATGGTTGTTTTTGTTGGTACATCTTTTGTTCTTTGATAACTGTACACTGTAAACAAATCTTTATCTTATAAGAGATGAAATAATGTATCTCACAACAGGAAAGCTTCAAATATTTTCTACTTTCTTAGCAATGAAAGACTTAGAATACGTTAAATTTGGTCTACCTTGCTATTGACTTGTTTTTGTAATTTAAATGATATATGCCTGTAGTTTTCGGCATGAAGCCTTTTTACCATAATAAATTATCAATCTATATCCTTTTATCTATGTATTTGAATAAGCTCTTTAACATCATGAGCTCTTCTGCTGATCCATGTATTTTTGTCATGTACAATTTTGTATTGCTATATAACATGTTATGTTTATTATGCAATAAAATATAGTTAGTTAGTTAGTTAGTTAGTTAATATAAAACTGTTAATTTTTGTTTATTAAAATGCAACTGTTTAAAACATTTGTCATTTTCAAGTTTCTCAACCTTGAAATATTTTGAAAAGAGTTTAGCTTCACAAACTGGTTTTCTAACCATAATCTCTTTGAAATTTTGCTACAAAAGTTTGGATTGTCCTTTAGTTGAAGTTTGTTATCAGCAAATGATTCAATGTCAATAAGAAGAAATCCATTTCTATTAAAGCTCCAGATAATTAACGGAAAACCTCTCCTTTCCATGGTACCTACCCAATTGATATGTGTCTCCATCTCAACTATTTACTGTATTTTAAGGACATAATCATATTTTCTCAAGATTCCAACATCACACTATACAACAGTTGAATGACCCCTTTATGATATGTGTCATTTCTACCATATGCTCACATCTACAGTTTCAAAGTGTATGTCATCTCTGCCATACATTCACATCTACAACTTACCTGTTTAGAGTGCACCCTACTACATTCACATCTACAACTTACCTGTTTAAAGTGCGCCCACTACATTCACATCTACAACTTACCTGTTTAAAGTGCACCCCACTACATTCACATCTACAACTTTCCTGTTTAAAGTGCACCCACTACATTCACATCTACAACTTACCTGTTTAAAGTTCACCCAACTACATTCACATCTACAACTTACATGTCTAAAGTGCACCCCACTACATTCACTTCTACAACTTACCTGTCTAAAGTGCACCCCACTACATTCACATCTACAACTTACCTGTTTAAAGTGCGCCCCACTACATTCATATCTACAACTTACCTGGTTAAAGTGCACCCCACTACATTCACATCTACAACTTTCCTGTTTAAAGTGCACCCCACTACATTCAAATCTACAACTTACCTGTTTAAAGTTCACCCCACTACATTCACATCTACAACTTAAATGTCATAAGTGCACCCCACTACATTCACATCTACAACTTACATGTCATAAGTCCACCCCACTACATTCACATCTACAACTTAAATGTCATAAGTGACCCTTCTATAATGTATAATCCCCTCCACCATAATCTTACATCTATTTGTAACATCCCTGATTATGTTTCAGATGGCTGGATACTAATTTTGAAGACCGAAGGATCGAGAGAACTCTCATGGTGAAGGGTAGGTGAAAGAACTTACATTAGACCTGGACTTACAAACCCCTACCCCTGCATAATCAGATATATTCCAACCCAATGTGATTTTGTGTATGACAGTTTGGCATATGTGGTCATAAAATTGCCCTGATTTATATACAAGAAACATGTTTGTTCGATAAGATCTTTCCCATGTACACTTTTTCTAACATTAAAAGTTACAATTTAAGAAAAGGGAATGCAACAAATGAGAAAAACATATATATGTCAAAAAACATTTTATAGAAATTTGAAATTTGAAAGGGTTTTTAAAATGACAAATGTAAAACACTCTTTCTTGTTTCATACACTTTTCTGTTTTCTAAAAAAGGTTCAATTGATTTCAGGTTAGGAAGATAGAGCTGGTAATTGACATATAACTTTTTAGATATTTATTGATATTCTTACAGCACAAGGCTGAAAGATGATAATGGGAAAAGAAAATTTGCTCATAACAATCAATTTCTCTTTTTTCCTCCAATGAACTCTCTTTGATCAGAATGTTTGAAAGTTCTCAGTCCTTATGGACAATAACAGTTAGTCCAAATAAAATGTTATATCTGTACAGAATCTGTTTTAGCTCACTTTACTAACACTTATCAAATAAAACAAGTTAATTTAAATATTTAGTTGACATTTTTCAGTTTTCAAATTCAGCAGATATGGTTGATTCTTGAATTGAAATATAGTTCCATTCTTCAAAAGTTCTCAGAAGCCATATGTTGTATGACATTACTTAAGCTTCTATAGTTTAATGGATTAAGAAGTTAAAATAAATGTTAGGGTTAGGTGCCTTCCTATGCAGTGAATTCTATAGAATATGATAGATTTTACTGACATGTTCCATAAGATTTTTTAAGTTTGGCTTTCATAGAGAAAGACTGTGTTATATTGAGGGGATAAATTCTCTGTTCAGCATAATGTATTAGTAATAATCTCAAACCCAGAGTGACAGTGCTTAACCATTTACTTGGCCAATATACAGAGAGGAGTGTGTGACATGTTTTAGTTTTACTTTATCTGCATGTAATGCTTGTTTTGATTAATTGGCTTGTTTCTTGCATGTGACTTGTTAATTTTGTATTAACCAGTTTATTAATTGTGAATTTTGTTGCATCCCAGAACCTTAAAAGGTACATGATATGCATTGTTGTAACATGTCATTAATGTGTCAAGGTAAACACTCAAGATGTTTTAACAATCTTTGTTACATAACATGTTGTCATGTAAGTGAATTGACAAATACATGACACTTTTATTTTATTTAACTTGCTTGTGGAGGAATATTGTATTTTAATTCAAATTAAGATACTTTGTAGTATGATAATAGATTTTAATTGTTGGCTTTTGTGATACCATGTTATGATTCTTGACTTTTGTGATAACAAAATATGACTGTTTACTTTTGTGATATCTAATTACGATTGTGGACTTTTTGTGATAACAAAATGTGATTGTTGAATTTTGTGATATCTTATTAGGATTGAGGACTATTTGTTGTAATAACTTATGATGAACCCCTTGTATTTTAACTTTTATAATTTCACACATATTGATATCATAATAATGTTTAACTCATAGTTTAGGTGCCAAGTGATTATGTTAATATGGTTTAACTTTATAGATAAACATTTGAGAATGGGTTGATTTCTAATCAAGAATTTGATATTTCATGAAAATCCGAATGTTACTCAATTTGATGAATTGTTTATATATTGTTGTGACCAATTTAGAGAATGAGTGCCTCTAGTATAAGCCCTAATTATTGATTTACTTAACTCATCACCCAACTGATGGTCTCTTGAGAAACTGTGGAATATTGAGGATAAGGTGCCAATGAAAATTCTGCTATAAGCAATATCTCCTTTATATCAATGTTTTCTTTTATTTCACCTTGCATTTTGTGGTTCATTTGAATTACATGTATTGTAATTAAGGCTTGACTTGATTCTGACAATTTTCAATGAGTTTGAATGTGTAACTGTGTACATGGGTATACTTGTGATTATCTCTGGGTATATACCCATTCTTGGTGGTGGGTTTTCTATTACATTGTGTACATTCATATATTGTTTTTCCTCATTAAATATCTGTCTTCCTGATGGAAGGAACTTATGGTAGAGACACTTAATTGTTATATCAAAGTAAAAATTTGATTATGTTAAATATACTTTTTGGTGTTTATGTCAAAGTAAAAATATGATCATGTTAAAATACTTGATGGTGTCATGTCAAAGTAAAATAAGATCATGTTAAACATACTTGATGGTGTTATGTCAAAGTAAAAATAGGATCATGTTAAAAATACTTTTTGGTGTTTATGTCAAAGTAAAAATATGATCATGTTAAACATACTTGATGGTGTTATGTCAAAGTAAAATAAGATCATGTTAAACATACTTGATGGTGTTATGTCAAAGTAAAAATATGATCATGTTAAAAATACTTGATGGTGTTATGTCAAAGTAAAATATGATCATGTTAAAAATACTTGATGGTGTTATGTCAAAGTAAATGATCATGATCATGTTAAAATACTTTATGGTGTTATGTCAAAGTAAAAGTATGATCATGTTAAAAATACTTTGATGGTGTTATGTCAAAGTAAAGATTTGATGATCATGTTAATAATCATACTTGATGGTGTTATGTCAAAGTAAAAATAGGATCATGTTATAAATACTTTATGGTGTTATGTCAAAGTAAAAATAGGATCATGTTAAAATACTTGATGGGTCAACATGGATATCTCTGTGATGAGAGGCTTTGATGAATAAAAATTATCCTTGTTACAATGTTTTAGAATGAATTCTGTAAAGATAAATACAGTAGATATGTGGGTGAGTTGAAAACTTAAAACTCTTATCTGCAGTCACTGATGGACTCTGCAGTATAGTAGAGACTTTTACTAGTTACAAACCATCTTATCAATATTTCCATTTCATGAACATAGTTATGCAATTGATGTGCCCAATGCTACATATTTCAAGTATGGCATAATGATGATGTGAGGACTGTATGGTGTACTGTATATTTCGTACAATATGTTCTGTTAAGCAAGATGGTTATTTTATACTATATGGCTTTAACACATTTTGTTCCATGTAAATCATGTTTTTTTAGAAAATTTATTCTTTGCTGAGGAATTCTAGCATTGCCTATGGAGTTTTCTTATCAGTGCTCTCTAAGGGACGGCCAGGCATAACAGCCAGGTATTATGTTTATGGTCTTTGTGCTTCAAGTTGTGAGCTGGGAAACCAAGCACTCTCACATATGGTGTTAATAGTAACTGGTTCATATATTTACATGTTGTTTTTTGTTGACACAAGGTCTTATTCCAATACACACTAACACGTAGCTATCATTTTCTTCAACAGTATTGAACTAATAGTTTGTGACTAAATCGGTTGTGCATTAATAAAGCTGCTGTATGTATCTTATATAAAGAATCTTAGAATAGTACCGGTACATTTTTTATCGAAAGGTGCATCATCATGTACATAAAAGTGTTGAAACACTTGTTTACAGCCTAAGCTAGTCCTTCTCTCCTCTCATAGCATATGTGTGTGTTTTATCAAACAAAGACAGTTTGTATTTTTGGCCATAATTCCATTTGTTTTAGAATTAACTTCCATCATTTCTTCTTATTCATAGAATGTCAACCTATCATAAAATGTTTTAAAAGGTACTGGGTCAAATGTATGTAAATATTTTATGTCTAGGAAGTAGAAATAAAGGATTTCAAAGTTATTTTGCCTGTTGAGTGATTTTCTTTTAGATGATGTTTCAATATATTATAAAAGATCTGTTACATTTATTGTGGCTTTAATAAATAAAAACTGCATCCCTGCACTAAGTAGTGTGCAGAAAAATGGAAAAGATTGCCTGATAATTCCACTTTTGTATGAAACAAACATATAAGTTTACAGGTGATTACACTTTTACAAATTGGTTTAAAATATGTATCAAGAACTTTATGGTCACAGCCTATGTACACAGAAAGATTAGGCATTTTATAGCACATAAACAGATGGGAGAGGAGCATTTTACTCCAAAACAAGTCTAGTATAAATAATTTACATTCAATGCTTTGATAATAAAGCATAAAAATTTAATTGGTAGAGAATTCCACCTTAGAATACGGTGGTATGAGGTTTTCACCATGAAGCAGCTGGGATGGTGTGAAAATTTAGTTTTGGGCTTTGAAAGGATATTGTGTGATACCTTCCATAACAAGATCTCCCATTGGGGTCTATATTTATCTTGGAGTATACTACATAGTACTGACCCCAAGATGAATATAGACCACAATGGAAAAAAAGCTCATTATGTGATCTGATCTTGTGTGTAGCTATTATGGGTATATAGCAGCCTCCAAAGCTTTATTTCTTTCTAGTAACACTCATCATTTAGGGTTATATCTTATGACAACCTTGGTATTGTTTTCCCCTTTTTAATATTCTTTAACTGCTAAGGATGACTTGTTCTGTGTAAGTCTCAACATGCCTTACAAATTGTTGAGAAATATTAATTTGTCATTGTCAAAAAGGAATATTCTTAATAGATAGTGAACTCAAAATGGCTTTCTTTTTCTATATAAATGGCAATTTTTCGTGGAAAAGGAGCTGTTTTCATTTTGGCACAAATATAAACTTATATATAACTTTAACCCTAACCCTATATAACTTTTGTGATTTTCAAAACAATTTCAAACTCTATATCCTATTTTTTGTTTGTGATGCATATATCCCCTTTTGATTTGAATTACAAAAGTAAAAGTTGAAATATCCTATTATGGAAGGTAAATATTCTATTGCCATGGCTGGGCTAATCTTTAACTTGAGAAATGTTAGGAACCATATCATACTTTGGAATTTGGCACTTCAGTGTAGACTTTCATGTATACTGGAGATAGGTGAAGAGAAATATGAAATACAAAGAGTGCAGAAAACTAGTATGATACCCCAAAATACGTTTCTACCCTACCTCAACTTGGTTATGTGAAGAAGCATTTTTACACTAAACTATAAATGGCAACCCTTATGTGAAGAAGCATTTTTACACTAAACTATAAATGGCAACCCATTTCTCTTCAGAACCATCACCTTCCAAAGCTCGAAAAGGTAAGCTTTGTTTTTTGGCGTTCAAACATTCAATGACATGGCTAAAAGTAATACAATATTAGCCTATCCTCTCTCTTCAACAAGCATAACAATTACAATTCTATTAAAAACCTACTAAACAGAGTTTTATTCTGCTATAGAGGTATTAGGGACAATAGATATTTCAACTGAGTATCAAATTTCAAACTACTCACAGAAATCAAAGTAAAGTTGACTTCTCACAGAAATCAAAGCAGTTGAAAGATCAAATTTCAAAGTGAGTCTGGACAAAATATTTGTGTCAAAGCTTGAATAAGCTTAGATATGGTGATATTTGTTAGCTATCATCATTCAATGGTCTCTAAATGTTAATAGCCACCTTTCTTAAATCTCATTCAACTTCTAGAGTTTGTGGTTAAGATACTACCCCACATGACAGGTTGGAGTTGGTACTTACACATGCATGTATTTTATGTGTATGTGGAGTTATATTCTAATACTAATAAACAGTTATAATATCCATTGGCATAGCCTCTTTTCGGAACTTTAGGCATGTGCCTTCCCCCTGGGGAGCATGCCCCCAGATCCTTCTAGAATGATGTGCCTACACATTTATTTCAGCAAGCTATGCCCCTGATATTTTAAAACATTTGTTTGAAATTAGGATTTACTCTAAGTTAAGATGCTGATACTTTTGTCAAATAATGATTTATAGATAAGGTCTATCAAAGCTATCATTTTCTTTTCATAAACTAAGTACATGTATCACTTAACTTTAAAAATTTATTTTGATGTAGAAAAATAGTCATTTTTTAATTAAACAGCCAAATGTTTGTTGGTTGAATAAATGATTATCAAATTTGCTTTTTCATAGCTTTCCAGAAATCTATGCTTTTTGATAAAAGTAGGTACAAATTGCTGTCTGAATTTAATGTTCCTTTGTTAGTGAGGGCTTAAAATCTTTGTAAGTCAATAATGCAAAATGACCTAATATCAATAACATTTGTTAGTCTAATAACAAAATGTGTGTGAAAATATTCTTACTTAACACAGGCTCAAAAAATCTGCTTTTTAGCTGACCTTACCACAAAATGTTAATAAAGAAATTTGAGAGTGGATGAAATTCTATTGTTTGCCATACATCAACTTTTATCTAAAATGCTCTCAAATAGGTTCAATAGAATATGTTGGTCAGCCTTGTATGTCTCTGAGTGATTGTTAATGATTTCACATAAACAAGACAATAATATAAACATCTAATGTAAATTACCCTCAAAAACATAATGAGTTTCTGCCCTTCTAAAGATGATTTATATTATTTGGGTTTATGTTGGATTGTAAGTATTTCATTCAGTTATTTGTGCTTGGCTTAGAATTGGGTGTAGCATCTATTAAATTGAGCTTTATTCCCAAAAGGGTTTCCCAAATTTTAAATCGTTACTGGAGATGGTAAAAACTAATTTCAGTGTTTGTTTTTGCCCTCATATTAAAAAAGATGCCTTGATTCATTTCAATCATGAAATCAACCATCAATCATAATGAGGGGTATCAAGTTTATAAAGTTCTATAAGTAAGACGTTTTGGTAAAGGTGTCTTCACACCGATGTTAACATTCAAATGAGTTTAAAGATCAAATTACCAGTAGTGTAGAAAACAAAATATTAAGTTTAAATTTTACATATCTGAAAGAATTTATACTGACTAGCCCTGTCCTAAGCCTCTTTCCTAATGTTTGTCATGTCCATAAGATAATAACTAATAACTGCAATTTGTGTGCAATGTGAGCTTAATTAGATTCAATACATGGTATGGTAAAAGAAATAGCTGAACAATTTGAAGATTTTTTTTTTAAACATTTTAAAGATATAGGCAATGGGAGACAAGACAGTTAACATTTTCATTTTACCATATTCATAATGTTCTAAACATGCATGTCATATCACAGGTAAAATCTTTCAGCTTCCAAAATAAGCGCAGACAACTGTATTGAGAGTTTTAGATGTATATTGATAGCTTTATAACCCCCTATTGATGTAAACCATTATTGCTGTTTCCCTGCTCTAACATATACTCTAACATGCTGTTTTGAGGTAATGATGTTTTGAGTATCAAAGTGTGTAGAGCTTTGATGTGGTGATGGTTAAACAAGGTTATTTTCAGAATTATTTTATCAAAAAAGGACATTGACTAAAATACAACCTATATATACAAGGGCCCTTTAAGTTACAAGTTTTTGTGTAGTTAATGAATAACTTTAAACTATCTTTTGTTGTAAAGAAAATGTATTGCAGAGTAAATTTCTTTCTTCAATGAAGAGAAGGAAAATGAACTGATTCCCTGTAGTTTTAAAAGCTGTCATCCAAGCTTAACTAGGTCCTAAATCTGTTAAGCTTAAATTTTTTGAGAACTCTTCCCATGTATCAACCTTTTTTAACCATATCCATTTTGATTTGTGATGGCCCATCTTAAATGTAGAATGTGAACTTATCTAGTGTAAAAGTTTAAGCGTTTATTAAATGACATGGTCAATTTCTCATTGGCTAAATCTCTTAGCACCAAACCGGTACTCATCTAACGATGGGCAGATGTATGTAATGACTGTTCCACAATTTTAAAAACTGACAGTGCATTTTGATTTAACACAAATCTTCTGTTACATTTTTTCTTAAAGTTTAGTTTTTTTTCTCATTAAAGATTTCCAATATCCATTTTTTTCACATAGTAGCTTCCTGGTTTTTGTACAAAATTATCAACTATATGATATCATTGGATTTACATTTATACAATTATGCCATGCAACTACTTATATATTTATGTAAAACTTAGACAACATATCTTGTGTGTCATTGCAAATTTTACTTTCTTTATTACACAAAAGGGAGCTTAAAAATATCAAAGCTTTAAATACCTTTGAATAATACCCCCCTGTATTATGTTAATGTAGTTGAAAATCTAGGGAAGATAGAGGAGGAAGATGTTATGAATGTGCCAGGTGTCACTACATCAGCTCCAGATGAAGGTGATGATAAACCTGAGGAAGTTACAGAGATTGGAGAGAGCGATGGTGAGTGACAGAGTGACTAGACTCATGTCATGTATTAACTGTGTTCTCAACAATATGTCACTTTAAACTGATTGACATATTCTCAATTAACTGTAACATAGTAGTTGTAGCTTTACAAGCATCCGTTCATTTTTATGTAACTGTGTTGTAGATTTAACCAATGGCTCCCTTTGAAACTATATAATCAGTCCAATTGGAACTTATAGCATCATCAAAAGATGATCATCAAGTTGGATTTGTCAAGTTTGAATCATTTGAAACACAAGAGAAATACTTTTTGTTTCAAGTGATATCTCATTTTGAAATACTGGTTTCTTGAGCCGCCTGCTGTGTGTGTGGTTATTAGATTATTTATCGTGTGATCAATTAATTTACAATTTAACCAGCCTGAATCTAATATATACTGAATACTGAACATTTTAACTGTTTTGTGAAGACATGTGTTAAATGCTTTGTCAGCATTGGTGTTCCTGTGTGAAGACTTTGGGAGTGAGTTATTTTCTTATCATTTAAGCTTCACATAGTATTGTTCTTGTGATTACCATAGTTCATGGACATACACCAATCACATAGAGATCTGTATCACATAATTCAGAAAGTCCAAGCAAGGTGTTTTGATGTCAGTTGATGTCTCAAATACATCCTTTCATGGTATCATAGGTGATGGGTTATGATCCCACAATGACACTCCTATGATTTTCCTTTGTGTATTTACAAATTTTACATAATGTCAGATTAATCTTTTGTGGGTTATATATTTAGGATTGAATGCAATAAAATTGTAAGTAACATTTGTAAAGCACTTACTACAGTGTTACCTTGAACCCTTGGTGTACATGTTGTATCTATTTATAGATTTTTCTTGATGTTTGTATGATATTGTAATGACTACATGTTTTATTCAATCTCTACTTTTATCTGATGTAAGTTGTTATTGTCAGATTTGTGACTATGTTGTAGTAGAAGCAGTTCCACTCTCTGTACAGACAGTGAAATACAGGAAGTCCTGCAAAACCATGAGGGAGAATTAGATTTCCTAAAAGTGGAGGCACAGATTTCAAAATGGCAGTGAACAATTAATCATGCAGGGTTTAATGAGTACTTAAATCACCAGCAAATACTAAAGAAGCACATAATTCTTCTTAAACATAGCCAGTATTTGTGTTCATTATTTATTCACTCATATCCTTAAAGCTTGTAGATATTAGCCATGCATTTCACCATGTTACTACATATTTATATTTTCTAAGCTCTAATAGTCTTCAATATGAAGGAAAGTTTTGCCATGAATCATATTATAGGAGATGGCAATTACGCTTGATTATGCTTTGACTAATGTCATATGTATAAAACATCCCAATTCTGTAACCTATTAAGGTCCACAGTTTAGACTCTACCTTTGTATCCAGTGGTAAAAGGAGGGGAGGGGGGGTGGGTTTATGTATAGCACAACTTCTCTGAAAACATTTGAGTAGACCAGTCTTATGGATGTGAAAATCCATCTCTTGTTACCATGATATTTTCGGTTAAACTAAAAGTTTCATTTCTATACCCTTTAACTATGGTAATAGTTTTGATACCCTATCAGGTACAAGAGAATGCCACAGTAGATGAAAAGTACAAAATATTAATAATAACTTCATGTTTTAGGGTCCAGACCATTGTTGCAAACTGAGAAAATGATACAGGGAATGTCCTATTTTGTCAAAGTACTTGTGTAAAAGAACATATCTAATTATATTCACACAATACCTTAAGATGATTGTAGCTAAAACTTTCATACTTATTGTACATATGCATATGTTGACAGAAATGGTAAAAGTACATAAGGTTAGATCAACAGTACATTTTTCATTTATAAGATTTATATATATATATATAACTTTTTCATAATTATGAGGAGCCATAGCATAACAAGTATTGATAGTTTGACTAATGCATATAGATCCATCTTGAAGGTTAGTTCTGCACATTGAGTTGTGTGTTTGGCACATGTTAGGTGATGGTTTGATGAGGCTCGCATGAGGACTTATTAGATAATGCCTATTTCTGATTGGTCAATATAAAAAGAAATATTGACAAAGGCAAACTACTTGAACACCTGTTAAGATCCTCTCAAATAGACAGTCTTTCTAAGTTGATATTTATATAAGATTATTTGTTGATTACACTTCACAAAAAGTGTTCTTTGTAGAAGAGTATCATATAAGTATCATTTACATGCCATGAATTTTGTAACTTTACACTTGAGGCCTGAACTACAAATCTCCATGTCCTTTTATGGCATCAATTGGTCATCAGTATATCATTAAAGATAATTGAGAAAAGTGAGCCATTCCTTTCATTTGACAATTTATTGGTTAGGCTACAAACTTCCATATTGGCTAACTTTGTTTTTGTTGTGACTGGCCAAACATTGACTGTATAACATTTTTTTTTGTGGGTAGCATGAATAACTTTACTAAATAAATCTTAGTGAAAACTACTAAAGAAAGACAAATTAGGTCTCAAAAATATGAAACAATATGTTTCTCCTTCATGAAAGGTTTATGTTTGTCTTAATAAAAATTAAACAAGAAATCTAATAGAATTCAACCAGTGGGTAGGGTGTTTGTGGCTGATGTTGAAAGCTGTGAGTTTAATACCTGAACAGTTTTATAGCACAGAAAAAGCAATATGTGGAAGTGGTGAAGTGTCATGACTTGAAACTATTTGTAATTCCAGAAAGGGTAATAATGTTCTAGATTTCGGAAACAGTGATATGGTTTATGATTTGTTGAAAATTGTCTTAAAACACAACAAAATAATTTAAAATGTGTTATGTTCAAAAAAAGTTTTGAATAAAGTTGATCGACGTTCAACGTGGTATTTTATCAGTCTCTCATTGATCTCAGTTCAATTTTGTATTTATAAGAAGTCTGTCAATGTACATCTGAATGATCTACATTGTTTAGTGTGTGAAAGGTATGCTGGAATCTTTAATCAAATCAAAGCGCTGATAGCACTTAAAGACTAAGGTGCGTTTAAAGTAAGATGATAGAGAATACATTTGAAAATTTCGTTGGGCAACATCTTGAGGAAAACAGCAGTTCCTTTTACCACCATTACTATAATTATTATTTCTGTGAACAGAGACTGAACGGCAGTCTATTTTACGAACATCTGCACATTTTACGATTTCCTATGAGGCAATAGTTATAATAATAAAGAGCAAAACAAAGCAAGTAAATCCAGACTACATTCCTAGTTCCAAGAAGGTATTAGTCTACGCAGTGAAGGCGGATGTTTAATCAGTAATTAGAGTCAGACCGCTGTTTATGTATCGATAAAGTACCGTCCCTCAAAAAATGGTATGTAAATTCAATGGACTAAGGTGTTGACGCACCCTTAGTCCAAAAACGGAATCTGACTCTTAGAATCTAATCTTGCATAGCAATCTTTGTTTGAATTGGTATAGAGAAGTTATGTCAATGCAGTTTTTGGACTAGGGTGCGTTAGCAACTTAGTCCATTGAAGTTACATACCTCTTTCTGAGGGACGGTACTTTACAAACATTTTGAGAAAGGAGAAATTGCTCTTAAACGCCAAATTTTAGAATGTACCGAATTGAAAGAGTTTGCAAACAACAGTTTGAAATGTGATGAACTTCATCTGATAGGGCAGAAGACATTGTGGGAAAAGAAGAAATTGCTCTTTACCGCAAAATTTTAGAATGTCCCTAATTGAAAGAGTTTGCTGACGACATGACATTTCAAATTGTGATGAAATTAAAAAAATAGTCTTCTGATAGGACAGAAAACATTGCGGGGAAAATGATAAATTGCTCATTAAGAGCAAATTCTCCTTTGTCTATAAAGTTTTACAGATAATTCTGCTACAAACAGGTCAAAGGCCTTTCTTGTTTGGTGATGGGTTAAGACCGACTGCTAGGTTTTGTCTGAGCGTAATAAGTGTCTCGGTTGATCGAAAAAAAAGCTTCCAAACGCAAAATTTTAAACTGTCTCAAATTCAAAGAGTTTGCAGACGACATTTCAAAATGTGATGAAATTGAAAAACAATCTTCTGATAGAACAGAAAACATTGCGGGAAAAGGAGAAATTGCTCTTAACCACCAACTTTTAAAATGTTCCAAATTGAAAATGTTTGCAAACGGCATTTAACATGTGATGAAATTGAAAAATATCTTCTGATAGGACAGAAAGCATTGTGTGAAAAGGAGATATTGCTCTTAACCACCAAATTTAGAATGCCCCCAATTTAAAGAGTTTGCAGATGGCATTTCAAAATATGTGAAATGTAAAAATAATCTTCTTATAGGACAGAAAAAATTACGGGAAAAGGAGAAATTGCCCGTTGAGAGTGTTTTCTCCCTTTCCCATAATGTGTTCCAGAGTCGCCTGCAACAAACAGGTCAGATGTACTATATGTTGGAAATCGCCGAAGAAGTGACACTTTGCTTAACACTGTGCAAAGGAAGAGATTGTATGGTTAAAGAGTAATTAAATCTGCTTTTTCGTCACAATGTGAAATACCGCTTGCCATATAATCTGCATTGAGAGAATGTATATCTCATAAAAATTCCAAAGCATCACCGGAATGTGAAACCTCACGCAGAGGGGCAATGTGATTAACATTAGTAAACCTATTCCTCAAATGGGTTAATGTGACTTGTTACAATTGTTGCAAAATCAGACAAGAAACGATTACTAAAGTCGAAAATATAGCAAAGATGAGCAAATCCAGTGCATATTAAAGGAGAAAGGGATGGCTAACTGTCCGTCCGTCCGGCGGCGGTACATCGATAGATGCTGTGTATTATACACGCGCCGTCTCTGGTGCCCCAAATGAATCGTTTGAAGTTAATATTGCGGTTGATTGAGATGGACTAAACCCCCTCCCTAACTTGGATGATCCAAGCTGTAACTGTAGAATGAAATATCTATGTCTGGATCATTCGGACTTCCCCCGAAATCAAAGCACTATAATGCGAGGCTGAAAAATACTATCTCTCAATGTTCTTTTGTATAATTATTGAATCAATGCAGGTAAGAAGAATAAGAGCCGTTAACGTTGCCTTTTTAAAAGAAAAAAAGGAAACAATCAAAATAAAAATACCCTACCTAGCCTGGGCTCTGGGCCCGTAGGTATACCCCGCACTAGGGGTCACTAGCTCTGCGGCCTAATGTTTACTACCAGTCAACTAAATGTGACTGGTCTAAATGAAAGCAAATATAGACAACAAAAATAACAAGAAAAAATGTTTTCTCCTAGTTTTCGGTAGAACACTGGACATAAACAGTTAAATTGACATTTGGTATCAATTTCCTGTTAAAGATACTCTCAGAGATGTGTGCTTTGAGAGGAATAAACATTAAACATTTGATATTCATAATCCTTGTCACTAAACCAAAGATCGCTTTCAATTTCTTTACATATTAGCTGCTAAAAACCGTGCTTTCATTAATTTATATGAAGTGAGCATTCGCATATGTGTGTTCTTCTTTGGGAATGCAAGTTAATAAATAAACTGGGGAATTCTTTCTCACACACTTTTAAAGGTACTACACCTGTGACGTAAATCTCCTGAAGGCGAAAATTAAAAAAGTCAGAACAATGAAATTAAATGTTAAACAGAACACAATTTAATGCCATTTTAAAATCAAGTTTCATATTATAAGAATCTTTCCTGGATTAGAATTCTTATTTCCCAACTCCGTTAATGTAATGTTTATAATATTTCAAGGTGAAAATTCAAAATTAAGGTGAGGTCAATGATATTAAATAAATAACACGACGTAAGGGTTGGAAACACGTTCCATCAATGTAGAAATTGGGAGTATTTTTTAATAAATCCAATATTGAATTGAGCAATAATGAAAAATAAGGTTTTTCGTTGTTTGTTTTCCTCCTTGTTCGGCCCAAATTCGCTTGACAGAAACGATGCTTCCATGGAAATGTTTTCAAAGACCCATGTGACGATAGTATCTATAAATACCACCATTTACTCTACGTTTAGCATGTTGTTTACACAAAAAACCCATTTAAACGGTCTGCAATATTGGCGATTTTGATGTTATTTAGAATGTTCCAAATAATCTAGTTCTATGAAACTTAAGAAATGCATGCAATTATTTTTACGGTATAAACCAATTTATTTTAAAAAGTTATAAATCTTATTCTTTGAGAAAGTCTCTTTGATAGCAAGCTTTCTTTCTGGAGCAGTTGCTTGGAATGTCGTCGTAACTTTCTTTTTCTAACTAAGGAAAAAGAGAAAGGGTATACAGTGTACAGTTTGTATTCCTTTTTACGGTTGCCTCATGGGAAATCCTTGCCTCATGGGAAATCGTAAAATGTCCTGATGTTCGAAAAATAGACTATAGCTCAGTCTCTGTTCACAGGAATAATGTTACCCAAAGAAATTTTCAAATGTATCCTCCATCATCTTGCTTTAAACGCACCTTAGTCCTTCAGCGCTTTCAGCGCTTTGATTAGTTTTGTTGCAATGTAATTCAATCCCTCGCTTTATGAAAGTATAATAACCGGTATGTACACCTCGACTAGGTGTAATTGGAGACATATTATTTTACTTCTATCAATCACGAAAAGCATGCCTAATTTGCTAGTTCTAAAAACCGTCATCAAATATTAAAGGAATTCTATGAAAGAGTTTGTTATTATATCTTGACCAAGTGCAGATTCAACCTTGCATTCATTTTTTAAGATAGGAATATATCTTATCCAATCTAAATCTAATTCTGATCAAATAAAGAATCATAAACCTCATACATGTATGAAGATCATGAATTGACTGCAATCATGGCAGTTTTTGTCTTGTAAAGTTTAAAGATGAAAGGTTCTGCTCAATATCCATCTTTTTGATTTGTAATGTACATTCGTATTGGATCGAGGCTAGATTCAGCACCTTAATTCTATTGGAAAATTTGCTTCTTTTAACAGGGCTTGTATCTAAGAAAACTTTGTTTTATATTTATGCTTTGTTTGCACTCTGAATTAAAACATCCTAATCAAATTTCAATCAAATTTCATTTGGTTTATGACCAGCAAAATTAGACGTGGCAATTACAAAAATTTGCTGTTTTAGATTTCTTTCATCTTTAAGGCCACCTATAGAAAAACAATTATGAGACTTATTTTAGAATGTAATGGAAAAAACAAATTAATAAAACACTTTTACTATGTGTGGAATTATTTCTAGATTTTTTTTCTGACTTGTTTTCGTTTCAAACTTTAAGAAAGTTTTTTCAAATCAAGGAGACCGGTACTTTAACCAGGAAAGAGCTTTTTGTGTTGCCATAGGGTTGCAGCATAAATGTTATAGACTCACTTTTTATCAATCTTGTGTAATAAGCTAATTACTCAAGACTCAGTGTTATTTGCTCTACCTAGTTGCCTTCAATTAAACTTTTCATATAAAATTACCAAACAATCTACACTAGTTTGTAACATCAAGCTCACAGCTTATATATTTTCTAACACTATACACAGTCCCACACATAGTATTTACTAACTTGTTGTTATCATGAAGAACTACTGAGGTATGTGCATCTCTTTACCTGCCTATGGAATGATACTTTTTTTTAACATTTTAGATGTGACTTTTATAAAGTACAGGCCATAGTGAATGATATCAACCCCAATTTATCAATATTCATGTGAGTCGGTGCTCATAACTGGATATTACGTTTATGGTCTACTATTAGAAGTGCTAATCATATATAAACGCAAACAGATATCAAAATCGTGCATCATGTTTCATGTTTATTGTAGTATCAGGAAATGTTTGTCGCAGTAGAAAGTTTAATTATCTCTATTTAAACTGCATCTAATGTTAAACGTTGTTCAAACAATATGTTTTCAAATATTTATTGGTCTAGAAAGGGCTTGAATGATACAAGTTTATAAATATATCCATTTGCTGGTGATTTAAAAACAAAAGAATTTTTGACAGTCGAAGGCAAAAAAATGTTATATTTGTACTGAGTTCTCATTATGAACTTTGTGTGATTTTTATTTTTATTATTATTTTCCTTTTTTATATATATACTTCTGCTCTGATGCCCTAGCTTTGATTGGGTTAAAGTTAGTAATTAGAGTAATGAATTGATTGATGTATCGTCTGTGTCCAAGGATTTCCTGATGTTACAGTGTCTAGTGTAACTTTGTATGAAATTATTATCTTTGTTATTCTGTTTTCAAATTTTGTTTCCTGTGTGATATCTCAAACAGTTATGTTTATTTATTTTGTTAATTGCAAACTATTATTGTAAAAAACTTATTGTAAAAAGAAAAAGAAAACAAAGATAAGGTGGAATGAATGAGTTGATGCTTTTGAATAAGGACTTATATCTGTATGATACTTGTAGAGGAATGCATCACATCTGTTTAGGCCCTTGTCCAACATTAACTGATATGCTCAGCATGCCTTCTCAGTAAAAGCACTTTTTGCCCTTTGTGCTTATAATCGGACCAATCAGCTTGTTTAAACTGTCCAGGCTATGGAAGACCTAGATAGAATGTCACATGGGTCTCTTGTATGTTGCCAACACTATGGCATATAGAAATTGTAGATAGATTTACATACGCCGGTTAAATATGCCTTGACTGTTGTAAACTTAAAATGAAAAAATTTAAGGGGTTGCATTGTTTATTTGAATTAAGAAATAATTCTCTTTTTAATGTTTTGATGGTTTTTATGTTAAACTGTGAATGTTTGTATTATTTTGAGGTACAGATATAGATATCCAGGTATTCATAAACACCAATGCTATCTAAAAGCAAGACTTGATATCAAAATATCCATACATCAGTTCTAGAATATTCAGGAGTAATATCTTCATGTTTACAAATAAAAAAAAACTGTTCTCATGAGGAGTGAAGGTATCAAACTAGACTTGTTCCCAGACATATTTTATATGATGCACTATTTTGCGGTTATAGGAGTAATCAATATTACAACAGCTAATCACCTGACACCACTGGTTATTTTGTCATTCATTTTAACCTGTATAGTGCTGAAATTTTCTTCATGCTTATGCAAACAGGTTAGATCCAAGCCAGATACAAAGTAAATTGGCATCTGGCCTGTGATCTAACCTTTTTTTTGAAAAATTACCCAGCATTCTAAGGGTCGATCATTCGAATAGTATCTGGATACATTATACAAGTATCCTAATGTCTATATTACCATTGGTTTAAATCTTTTGATTTATAACATAATTAATGATGAATTTATATTTTTATTTGTTTTAGACAAAACGGAGAAGAAGATAGAAGAAAATGTTGAAAAAAGTAAGTTACGAAGTATCTTGAGATTTTGATCTCACTCGTATGAGTTGCATGTCGATATGATCACTGGTGATGATAATGATAGGATTAAGTCTAATCACTTTGCCTATCCATTGCATTGTTTCATCCTCTTATATCTTAAAAAATAGAATTAATGAGAGATTAAATTGATTAAGGTGAGCAAATGCTTTTTTTGTCATAATAGCTCTTTAAAAAAACACAAGGAAAATGATTGTCAAAGCTGATGACTACTGAATTCTGGTCATTTCAATTGTTACCAAACTATGAAACGTGTAAAGGTCGAAAAAATTATTGCAGAAAACAAACAGGTTTTTAAGGATATGTCATATTATTGAAATGAACTGGTCATAGCAATGTAACAGAAAATTTATTGTTATGATGTAATAAACAAAAAAGGCAAAAAAAAAAACCCAGAAAGAAACAAGCAATATACACAATATTTATTAGAAAAATTTTAAATATAAAAATGTTTTAAGATTAAGTAGTGGCAAAAGAAGAATCTGTTATTTTGCAGTGTCTCCACTTTCTGCATATGTGTTTTCCTTGTTTGTGAACTAAGAGATACTTTACATTTGACTGAAGTAAATGCATGATTTTTTTTTATTATTTCTCTGCAGAGAACAAATACAGCCTTGAAATTCGTACTGATGAGCAGTCTGAACCCCCAAATGGTGGTCATGTTCACATTACATTATACGGAGAAAAGAACAAATCTGACCAGATACAGCTGTTTGCTTCTGATCCTACCAAGAAAGTGTTTGAACCAGGCAACATAGATCACTTCAATGTAAGTTATTATTCGCCCGCAGGAGTGGGTGAGTATATTTGATATGCTTTAGATTTTGGTCTATGGTAGAAGGAATGATTTTAAAATGCCACATTGACATACGTTGATATATCGTACATTTAAGATGGCTATCTATGTTCTTTACACATCTTAAAACAACAACTAGAGTCGAATGTATTTTCTTATCTTAAAATATATTGAATTATTTCACAAAAACAGTAACTACGAATCAAAAGTTATTAGAAAAACACTGACTGTTCCTAGAAAAGTCTAGCAGTAACCTCCAATCTATAAATAGAGATGTTACATAACAAATAAAGCTAACACTCAGCCCTGGTTACACACTTGCTGCTAATTAATCTCTTATCAGTATGAATCTCGTGTAAAATAGCGGTGTTAAATTTGGTTCAAAAGTTTTTAGCTCTAGATCTATAGAGATTGAAACCTCTGCAACACCTTACACTGTCAGATTGTGACTTTGCAGTAGATTTTAACAAAAAACAAGTATTGTTAGAGTATGGAGACACGATCTAGTCAAAATAATTTGATGTGAAGATGTAAAATTATCTCAATATTTCCCGATCGCGTTACATTAGTTAGACTAGGAGATATGAGTACTGCTCGGAATGAGTAATATTTCTTTTTGCATGGATTTCATTTCCAATTTGCTGCTAATATTTTGTTTGTGACCAGAATTCCTCATTTTCTCAAACATTTTCATTTTTTTTTACTGTTTACACAAGTTGCTAATTGAGGAACCTTAGGGGTTACTGAAGTATACATTCTTTGAAGGTCTTGGACTTTTTGTAAACATCAATAGTTACAATTTAAAAGTTAAAAAAACAGCTATAGAACATACACTTTATACTCTCAGAATTAGATGTTGCAGTAGATTAAAAAAAAAAAAACTATTGTAGAATAAGGAGATACTACTCGGAATGAGAAATAATTTTGTTTACATGGATTTGATTTCAAATTTGTTGCTGCTCAGACTAATGTCATGAAACTAACATTTGCTGTCCTCATTTAAAATATCCTCTGCGATATTATTTTTCCGTAGACGGTATTATTTTTCCGTAGACGGCAACCTCTTTTATAAATCTTTTTCCTCATGTAGTTTTTATAATAAAATAGACATTTCTAACTATGCACGTGTTGTTAGCTCACCTGAGCACAAAGTGCTCAAGGTGAGCTTTTGTGATCGCCCAATGTCTGTCGTGTGTCGTGCGTCGTCCGTTGTGCGTCGTCAACAATTTCTTTAAACATCTTCTCCTCCTAAACCATTGGGCCAATCTTTACCAAACTTCACAGGAATGTCCGTTGGGTGATGCTCTTCAAAAGTTGTTCAAAGAAATTGATTCCATGCAGAACTTTGGTTACCGTGGCATGAAAAAAGGTGAATTTCTGCAATTTTTAAAAAATCTTCTTGTCTGAAACCACTGGTCAGAATTTAAAATAATTTCACAGGAATGTTCTTTAGGGGGCTCTTTTCAAAAGTTGTTCAAAGAATTTTTATATCTCGAAAATCATGACCACCAGGCTGTTTTGAACTTTGAACACGTTTTTGTTTTCACTATATACATGAATGCTAAAATTTATAACTTTACAAACATCTTTTTTTTCCAAACCTCTGGGCCAATTCCAATGAGAATTCATGTGGAGCATCCCTAGTTAGAGGGAATAAAGATTTAAAAAAAAATCAGTCATGTGACCCAAATGGCTGCCATGCCCATATTTGGTAAAAACCATGAAAAAATCTTCTTGTCACAAACCACTGGTCAGATTTCAGAATAATTTCACAGGAATGTTTTTTGGGGCCCCTCCTATAAAGACTATTTAAGAAATATAGATATCTTGAAAAACATGGCCGCCAGGGATTGTTGACCTTTGAACGCTTTTTTGTTTTCACTATATACATGTATGCTAAAATCTATAACTTTACAAACATCTTTTTTTCCAAACCTTTGGGCCAATTTCAAGAAGATATCATTTGAAGCATCCCTAGTTAGAGGGAATAAAGATTTGTCAAAAATCAAACATGGCCGCCAGGGTGCGTTGAACTTTTGATGTGTTTTTGTTTTCACTATATACATGTATGGTAAAATTTATAACTTAATAAACATATTTTAAAAACATGTTAGGGTGCGTGGAAATGTGAACCTGTTTGCATTTCCACTATATACTTGTATTTTAGAATTTTTAACAAAATACTTCAATATCAATTTGGAAGTCCAAATATGCCAAAATGATAACAACAAAATGGCAACAATAGATCATACTGGACAAAAGTACGGGCTGATCTTTGTACATACACAATCTGTAAAAGTAAAATATTCAGTTTCCACATCGTAAGAATTATGTACCATTTTGATATCCCATATCATGCATACAGTGTCAAACTTGTAAAATTGGAATGAAAAATAATTCAATGCATAGAGGCACAAGAAACTCTGCGTAAAAGTTAAAAGCAATGTTTCTAACTATTCTTCAAATAGGTGGTAATCTCAGGTGAGCGGTTCTAGGGCCATTATGGCCCTCTTGTTTTCTTTATTGCCTCTAACTAAATGTTAAAGAAAGAAAAATCAAGTTCTGCAGGCGACTTGATGCATCAGCATCAAAATTTTACTTGAATGTTTACTGCAATCACTCAGTAGCAAATATTCGATTGAATCTCCAATGTGACAATACACCAATTTTCTTTCTTCTATTGTTTGCTTATTTCTCAAGAGTTATTTCCCACATACTCAATCATTTTCAAATACAACAAAATACTTAAAAACGAAGAAATTTCATGTTCATGCATCAAAGATTCAAACTAAAAAGCCATCTGTTTGTTTTGTAGATATCCACTGGTATGTTAACAGATTGTTAGTAAAGTCTATGGTGCATTACCATATTTAGTGGCCTCCATGGCCAAGTGTTTAGAGTACAGAACTTGAAATCAGTGTGAGTTCAAGTCCCGGTGAGGGCATTTAGGTTTTCAGGAGAGGTAGTCTCCCAACTGACTTACGGAATACCAATGGTTCTTGGTTTATTTACATATAGTTAGTTATACCTATGGTATATTATAAAGTTTGACCTATGGTTTATAAACAGATTGTTAGTTTGACATGTGATTTTGTTGTAGTTGGAGACTGATGACCTTGGTGACCTGTACAAGATAAGAGTAGGACGAGATGACTATGATAGATGGGAAAGATGGTACCTTGGTGAGGTCAGTTTACCTTTATACACTACATGATCAGCAGACACTATTGAGTTCAATGTAACACATAATTAATGTAATTCATACTTATTATTATGCTCTATATACATGGTAAAACAACATTAAAGAAAAAGAACTTTAAAAAACAATCCCATAGAGAGTCTTTAACTTCTTTAAATATTTTGATGCTTTTTCGTGAAAGCCTTGTTGTATCCTTAAATCCTTAAGATATGCTTATTTATAAGCCTGTTTACTAAGAATTCATTATGTTTACTAGTTGTATGAACTCTTTTGTAGGTCCGGATTAAGGATGACTCAAGTGGGGAGGAGATCTTGTTTAGTTTTAATCGCTGGTTAGCCAGAGACATGGAGGATGGAGATCTGTGTCGGGAACTACCAGCTATCCTACCAGGCAAAACTACAGCTCCATGTATGTAATAAAGGGTTCTCATACTGACAATATATCTGTGTTCAGTGCAAAACTATTGTAAGTCACCCACAATTGGAAAGGAGAAGACTCACTATAATCTAACAATGAACTCTCAATATAAATGTTTTGGTGATAAAGTTTCTAATAAAACTCGTCTAAACTTTATAGATAGATAACTACCTGATTAAACTGACCAAATCACCATATTTCAAACAATATAGCTGTTACATTCCAAACACTTTAGCAATCTTTACTTTTTTAGTTCCAAGGATAGATATGTATAGAATAAAACTTTAAATTGTCTCTTGTTATACATGAACAGCTACTACCCAAGACAATTTTGTACCTTCAATGTAAATCAAGTTAACATTTGTGATTAGATGAATTTGACTTACATCACTCAATTATGGTGTTCAAGTGGTAAATTAGATGGTAGATTCAGCAGAACAGTGTGAAGTTTTTATTAAGAAAACTCTTAACATTCATAGAAGCTTAGATCGCCTTGATTTAGTTGAGATGATGTTAAAAGATGTACAAACCACAAGTCAAACAAAGTAATCAAACCCCTGTGAGTAATCCCACAATGATGATGAATTAGTTCCTTTATATAGGGCTTTTGCTTATTGGCATAATTGAAATCAACAGCAGATGACAAGTGTATATTATGAGCAATTGAACACTGTTAAGAAAAAAGAAGAAAATGCTTGTAAAAAGTAATTCCTTCTTTTGTCACAAATATGTCTTGTGTTGTCAACTTTGGATGAGGACAGGAATTTTATAACCTGCAAGCTATCCTTCTAATAGCTATAACTTTATTGTTTATGATGTTGATATATGAAGTTTTCTTTTTAATAAATATGTTTTAACTATGAATTCATTAAAACATTTTTGAGAGAAATGGCCACAAAACAAATACTATTTCTTGCAGTACAACAGTACCAAGTACAGATTTACACCGGGGACCATTGGGGAGCCAGCACAGATGCCAACATGTATATCACTATGTTTGGTAGTCATGGAGACAGTGGGAAACGTCTTCTACACAAGTCTCTTAATAACCGAGTCAAATTTAGGCGGGGACAGGTAATTCTAAGTGGCTTTTCCATCAAAACATAAACAATCTACTGTACTCATAGATAACCTAAAAACTATTATGATAGAAGAAAATGAATGCAATTGCTTGTTGCTGGCAACTTATTTCTTTCTGGCTTTATAATTTACTCTATTCTACCATAACACACTGGTTTGATATAGATGAAATACTTGTTATCATGTAAAGGCATTCAAAAATGATGTCTGATATAAACTCATCAAACATTTAGTCTTTTGTCATAATTTGTGAGTTGGTGTACATTCAAAAAGTAAACTTACAGCTATATTTTTGCAGGGATAATTGTAAGATGAAAGCACTGTATTACATCTGTTTCTATTTGTATACATGTAGTTTAAGAAGTGGATCAGGAATCAGGTATCACAAGTGATCATCATGTCTACTTGTAAAGGCTGTGTGAAAACTTATGTTGTGACATCTATAGTGTTCACTGCTGATTTGGGATGACCTTTTCACTATGTGTGTCTATACTTCATCAAATATCTCTACTTATTCCTGTATCATGATAGCACAAACTGATGACATGGATCATAAAGTTTATACTGATTTAATTTCAAGTCTGATCTAACACTTTGTGCAGATGTCCGGAGGTCTTTCTCACCCATTTTTGACAAAGCAACATTTCTTTTACAATAACAAATTCATCTCTAAAAAATTTGATTGCATAGGATATATATCTTCATCACTTAATTCGAAAAGAGAACTTTATTTTTATTAGACACAGACTGGGTTGATGATTACCAAATGCAATTTTTTGGTTATAACTAGTTTATGTTAAGTTGTATGTTGGATAGCTTTGGACAATGTATTCCATTTCACATTTGAAACAAAGAGCTTTAAAAAGGACTTAACATTTGATCAACTTGAGATAAATCTTTGCAGAATTCTCTCTTGAAAATCTAAGTTAAAATTATGGTTTTGTTTTTTAGTCATTTTGAGAAATTTTCGTTGTAAAAGTCTGCTGTAAATTCATGTAAAAAAAGTATTTCTTATCTGACAAAATTCTAGTTTAAAGGTCTCTGGAACAAATGGATTTTAACTTGTTTGTTATAGTTCATGAAGTTATGTTTGTTACTGATTTCCAAGATTTTTAAGTTATTGGTTTTAAGATAGTTTAAATGTCATTAGAATATTTTAGCTCAACTAGTTGAAGAATGAGGAGAGCTATTCTACTCACCAGGGCATCAGTGTCATACATTGGTTAAATCTCTACATGCAAATTTGTATCTCATTAAATACTCTTGGGAATGATTATATACTTCACACATGTGTTCAGGGTGATTATATAAGGTCCCAGACCAAGTCCCATAACTTTACATTTTAAACAATTATGCCCCCTTTTCTACTTGGTTCAAGTTTTGCCTGCAAGTTTATATCTCAACAACTTCTACGGTGATCAGATTGAAGTCTCACAAATATCTTTCAGATCATAATCTAAGGTCAATGACCAAAGTCTGTTACTCTACTTTTGAATTCATGCATGTTATGGGTTTTTTGTACTTAGAAAATCCTGGTTAAAGTTATGTGTACAAGTTTGTTTCTCACTTAATGAAATTTATTCGAATTTCACATATGTGTTTAGGGTCATAATACAATGTCACATACCAAGTCCAAAGACTCTTACTTGTACTTAAAGCAAATTGTGTCCTCATTTATACTCAGAAAATCTTGATTCAAGTTCTATGTGTAAGTTGGTATACATGTATCAATAATAACTGTAGGGAATATATTGAAATTCACACATGTGTATGGGGTCATATTCTAAGGTTATTGACCAAGTCCCATGAATCTGTTTTGATTATAAGCAGATTATACTCCTTTTGGTACATGGAGAATCTTGGTTCATGTTTAGCATGCAAGGTGGGTTCACAAGAACTACTGAAGGGAATAAATTGAAATTTCACACATGAACTAAAGGTCATAATATAAGGTTACAGACCAAGTGCAATAACTCTGTTTCCAACCTCATCATACGATTTTCTGTACTTAGAAAATCCTGATTGAAGTTTTTTGTGCATCTTCATATTTCAGAAACAAATTATTGTTCACTGACATAATTATACCCCTTTACAACATTCATCGAATGGTGGAACACACTGTCCTATGGACAGCTCTTCTTCAATATGAAAACTTTAAGTATCTAGAGTTTTTTATTCATTCATGTTACATTTATTTGTCCCTTGAATACATTTTAAGCATTCTAAATTGGAAAAAACAAGATCAGAGGGATAAAGTGTCTATTTTAGATAAAAAGAAATGATGATAAGATACTGTTTGTAGCAGCTAACAAACCAGCTTTACAAAAGAGGGACAGTCTAAAAGATTTCTTTTTCTTTTGTACATATTATTTCAAACCTTTTCTTCACTGTTTAGTAGATCAGACATGTGTGGGATAAATACACTGACCACATTGATTTAAGTGACAAAACCATGCAAAATTCATTTAAAAGATAAATAATCAAATGATATTGATTAGATCATGAAAAGTTTTCACATTTATTAATTGCTACCAAACAGATATGATTTATTGAGCTGACTGATTCCTTATTCCAGATGGATACATTTGAGTTTGATGTGGTTGATCTGGAGGAGTTGCAGTCTATTGTGATCAGTCATGATGGGCGCGGTCATGGCGCAGGGTTATTTGTGGAGAAGGTGGTAATAAAGGTGAAAGAAACATCTAACCTTCAATATGTGTTCCCATGTGGTCGCTGGCTGGATGATCACGAGGATAACTGTCTCACAGAAAGAACACTCAGAATGATAGGTAAGGTCAAATATGTATATCAAATATAACTCTTAGAATGAATGGTAAGATCAAATATGTATATCAGATATAACTCTTAGAATGATAGGTAAGGTCAAACATGTTTATCAGAATAACTCTTAGAATGATAGGTAAGGTCAAACATGTATATCAGAATAACTCTTAGAATGATTGGTAAGGTCAAATATGTATATCAGATAAAACTCTAAGAATTATAGGTAAGGTCAAACATGTTTATCAGAATAACTCTTAGAATGATGGGTAAGGTCAAACATGTATATCAGATATAACTCTTAGAAAGATAGGTAAGGTCAAATATGTATATCAGATATAACTCTTAGAATGATAGGTAAGGTCAAACATGTATATCAGATATAACTCTTAGAATGATTGGTAAGGTCAAACATGTATATCAGATATAACTCTTAGAATGATTGGTAAGGTCAACCATGTTTATCAGATATAACTCTTAGAATGATTGGTAAGGTCAACCATGTTTATCAGATATAACTCTAAGAATGATAGGTAAGGTCAAACATGTTTATCAGATATAACTCTTAGAATGATAGGTAAGGTCAAACATGTTTATCAGATATAACTCTAAGAATGATAGGTAAGGTCAAACATGTTTATCAGATATAACTCTTAGAATGATAGGTAAGGTCAAACATGTTTATCAGATATAACTCTTAGAATGATAGGTAAGGTCAAACATGTTTATCAGATATAACTCTTAGAATGATTGGTAAGGTCAACCATGTTTATCAGATATAACTCTTAGAATGATAGGTAAGGTCAAACATGTTTATCAGATATAACTCTTAGAATGATAGGTAAGGTCAAACATGTTTATCAGATATAACTCTTAGAATGATAGGTAAGGTCAAACATGTATATCAGATATAACTCTTACAATGATTGGTAAGGTCAAACATGTATATCAGATATAACTCTTAGAATGAAAGGTAAGGTCAAATATGTATATCAGATATAACTCTTAGAATGATAGGTAAGGTCAAACATGTTTATCAGATATAACTCTTAGAATGATAGGTAAGGTCAAATATGTATATCACATATAACTCTTAGAATGATAGGTAAGGTCAAATATGTATATCACATATAACTCTTAGAATGATAGGTAAGGTCAAATATGTATATCAGATATAACTCTTAGAATGATGGGTAAGGTCTAACATGTATATCACATATAACTCTTAGAATGATAGGTAAGGTCAAATATGTATATCGCATATAACTCTTAGAATGATAGGTAAGGTCAAATATGTATATCACATATAACTCTTAGAATGATAGGTAAGGTCAAATATGTATATCACATATAACTCTTAGAATGATAGGTATTTTTGGATTTACTGCATATGGGCATTGACACGGTACCAACAAGAAGTACTATTTATATAACTCACCGAAATTACTACCAGCATAACTATCATTTTACTATCAGCATGATATGTAAGGTAAAATCTCCAAGAATACTAAATACAAAATACAATACTCAGAGTATGGACATTATCCCAGTTATTAAAGGCAATAATGATTATTCCTTATTGAATGATGTTTAAAAACACCAGCTGTTTTAAGTTTTGTTGATTTGTTCTTCTATTCATTTTCAGATACAATGGATTCTTCTGTACCTGCTCATGCAAAAGAATCTAAAAGATCAAGTAAGTTCCCATTTCCTTTTTAACATTCATTGTTGCATCATGTATATACATTCTGGTGATAATAAGTAAGACAAAGGAAACAATTTTCACACAAATAATTCCTCAATTCATTTCCTCCTTCATGCTGCAAACAGAATTACTTTCAAAATTTATCACAATTTGATAGTTGTTTTTTAATTCTTCCAATGTCGAAATATGAAACATGTTTTACAGGTGGTAACTGGCATGTGATCATAAAGACGAGTGATATACCCCGAATATCCTCTACGGCCCAGGCGTTTATAACTGTCTATGGGACTAGCGGTCACTCGGACAAACAACAGTTAGCTTTTGAGGGTCAAACTACTGGCTTTTCTCAGGGAACAGAGTCCAAGTTCAAGGTAATGATTCATTTTCAAATATATATGATCCAAGACCAGTAGGTTTTGTGCCAAATAACACTTAAAAACAAGTTTAAAGTTCTGACTGAAAATGTCAGCATGTCTACTTTTAACTTAAGAAAAATGTATTCAATGAATGAAATTATACTAAAAGTACCTTAAAAGAACCCTTTCAAGGTTTCAAATGAAAATATATTGTATATATAGAGAATAATAGGTTAGTACCATTAATGGGTTAGGTTTTTCGGGCAAGGCAAAGGAATTTATTTGGTGAGCCAAAGGCGAATCCAATAAATTTCAAATCCGAGCCCTAGAAATTTAACCCATTAACGGCACTAACCTATTATTCTGTTTATCCTATTACATATATCTTTCGAACGACCAATTTCAATGAAACAACAGAGACAACAGTTTTTATATAACGCAAATGAGTAGGCGAGCGTAAACATGTGATAGTAGTCACAAGACAAATCATGATGTCTTGTGTGACGTCATGTGATATAATGTCACATGACATTCTATAGTTCTGAGTAAAACCTACGATTTCTTCAAATTTAGTTATCATCCAATGATAATTTGTAACCGAAAATATTAGATGGACCAAACAGTAACATTTTACTTCAAAGATTTTAACTCCAATGGGCTGGCTCATGTGTCGCTTGACCATATGCAATTGAGGGAGATCACGTGTCAAGTAACCGTGAATCACTTAGTTTTCACGTCACCTTTTGCACCATGTAACGGGATAAATAGTTGTTTCATTCAAAAAAGGAAAAAAAAAGAGATTCATTACAAGTGAGTTGTCTGGGAAACTTGAAGGGTTATGGAAATTATTTATGCCCATCACATTCATTATTTGTTAATAATGGTTGTTATCATTTCAAGTTTGCAATCAAAGTTCATTGTCCTGTTGCTTGTGTTTAAGATTAGTATTAAATCTGTGTAATAAACTGTTGGTGGTATTTTAGATCATCATCAGTTTTGTTATCAAACTATTGTTTGTATTGTAGATCAGTATTGGTGATGTTGGGCGAGTAACAAAGATAAGAGTAGAACATGACAACAGTGGACCGTCCCCAGATTGGAGGATAGACTATGTAAGTCAACTAGTTCTCTATAACAACCAACTTTTGACATCTTTGAAGCATTTATAACATATAGTAAGTTGAAAAGAGAACTTTTTCAATCATGTGAAATGTATTGTTGCAATGATTTCAATGTTTATCAATTAGTCTGACAGCATTTTCTGGATGTCTTTCTCATTTCTATAATTACATAAATTATACAGGTGAGTTAGCAGCGTTTACATAGCATACCTTTGCTAAGGGAACATGTTATTTCTATTTCAGATTAAGATGCATGACACAGATACTCAAGAAGAGATAGTGTTTTATCTGGATCGGTGGTTAGCCATAGATCAGGATGATGGACAGATATGTCGAGAAGTCCCAGTTGTTAGGAAGGGAGCCCCGGGTCTACCAGGTGTGGTGTCTCTATTTATACCATAAACCTTGCAGTTCGTCATCAATCACTTCTAGTTACTAGCTTCAAGCATATGAATCAAAGATAGAAATGACCAAATTGATTTAGATTAAAAAAATATGAAAACTAGGGTAGACTTAAATCATTTTATATTTCAGTGGATGTTGTTTTATTGTATGTTCTTCATTTTCCAGTTTTATCTGCATTCCCTCTATCCAAAGTAATGCTACCCATTGTTGATGTCCTGAACCTTAATTTTCCCATTCAACAAACATCTTCTTGTTTTAGAAGCATTGTTATATGATTTGTAACTGTGGTATGCAATTAGATAGTGATCCAAACAAAGATGGTAAAATTACATTGATAGAGAGATACCTTTTTCTTCCTCCGTTTCAGTTTTGAGGTACATTGTTGCTGTGACAACAGGGGGTTATAAAGATGCTGGATCAGACAAAGGGAATGTAAACATCAATCTGATTGGTGTAAATGGGGACACAGGCCAGAGGGAGCTAGTGGGCTCCATATCTAAAAATAGAACACTATGGCAGAGTGGCCAAACAGATATATTTGTGGTGGAGGCAGTGTCTGTTGGTAGACTGAAGAGAGTGGAGCTGAACTTTACCAGTCCTGCACAAGGTGAGATATATATATATATATATATATATATATATATATATATATATATATATATATATATATATATATATATAAATTATATAATTTTATATATACAAGACTGTCATAGCTACAGTCCTGTACAAGGTGAGATATATGTATATACAAGACTGTCATGGCTACAGTATGCTCAAAGTGAGATATAGTATACAAGACTGTCATGGCTACAGTCCTGCACAAGGTGAGATATATGTATACAAGACTGTCATGGCTACAGTCCTGCACAAGGTGAGATATATGTATATACAAGACTGTCATGGCTACAGTCCTGCACAAGGTGAGATATATGTATATACAAGACTGTCATGGCTACAGTCCTGCACAAGGTGAGATATATGTATATACAAGACTGTCATGGCTACAGTCCTGCACAAGGTGAGATATGTATACAAAAATGCCATTGGTACAGTCCTGCACAAGGTGAGATGTGAAAACAAGACTGTCATGGCTACAGTCCTGCACAAGGTGATATATATGTATACAAGACTGTCATGGCTACAGTCCTGCACAAGGTGAGATATATGTATACAAGACTTTCATGGCTACTGTCCTGCACAAGGTGAAATATGTAAACAAGACTGTCATGGCTACAGTCCTGCACAAGGTGAGATATGTATACAAGACTGCCATTGGTTACAGTCCTGCACAAGGTGAGATGTGAAAATAAGACTGTCATGGCTACAGTCCTGCACAAGGTGAGATATATGTATACAAGACTGTCATGGCTACAGTCCTCCACAAGGTGAGATATGTATACAAGACTGACATGGCTACAGTCCTGCACAAGGTGAGATATGTATACAAGACTGTCATGGCTACTGTCCTGCACAAGGTGAGATATGTATACAAGACTGACATGGCTACAGTCCTCCACAAGGTGAGATATGTATACAAGACTGACATGGCTACAGTCCTGCACAAGGTGAGATATGTATACAAGACTGTCACGGCTACTGTCCTGCACAAGTTGAGATGTGAAAATAAGACTGTCATGGCTACAGTCCTGCACAAGGTGAGATATATGTATACAAGACTTTCATGGCTACTGTCCTGCACAAGGTGAGATGTGAAAATAAGACTGTCATGGCTACAGTCCTGCACAAGGTGAGATATATGTATACAAGACTGTCATGGCTACAGTCCTCCACAAGGTGAGATATGTATACAAGACTGACATGGCTACAGTCCTGCACAAGGTAAGATATGTATACAAGACTGTCATGGCTACTGTCCTGCACAAGGTGAGATGTGACAACAAGACTGTCATGGCTACTGTCCTGCACAAGGTGAGATGTGAAAACAAGAGTGCCATTTGTACAGTCCTGATAGGATTAGAGTTGATTTATTTTGATAGCCTGCACAATTATTATAGCCTGTAGTTGGTGTTTGGTGCCTATAAAGACAAGGATTTAGAAATTTTTCTTAAAGCTTTATATCTTTTTATATTTGTCATTTATAGCATTATGAAAGGCTATCCTTTGATTAAATCCTTGTCCTTTCACCATGTTTTCATTATGTCAACTGAAAAAAAAAAGTTGTAAAGTGATATCCATTATTGAATAAATTATTCTATCATTGTATGTGTATATGCTTTCTTATATGATATGTTTGTTCATGTTTAAGTATTATGTTCAAATTGAAAACCTTTTGGTCTAAGGAGATATGTCCAGTAAAAAGTGTTGTTTCTGTCTACCCAAAAGTAATCTGATGTAGATGTGTTGTAAAATGGTTATAGTCAATAATGGGTTATCATTTTTCCTCAAGCAGCATGTGTCACACACTTTACATCATGTACTATGTTGGCCTATTTCAGAGCGCTGGTATGTACAGCAGGTGCTGGTATCTGAAGGAGCCAGGGCTTCAACACAGTTTGTGTGTTACTGTCATCAGTGGATGTTATCAAGTGATTCTCAACTCACAGAATTCCCAGTCTCAGGTAACTATCTAATCTTTTAACCTTTGTATTGGATAAAGGGTGTAGTCCAATCAGAAAACAACAGCGGCTTATGATATCATAGTGTCATAAATATCATCGTCTTTAATGAATTGTGTAGAAATCCTTGTGACAAAAGCAGAAATTGACACTGTCATTTGTATATAATCTAGTGGCAAAAGCTTGAATTGCTTTGTTACATCAACTCCAAATTAATATTGTACAAATGTCTTAAAATGGGTATACATGATAGAAATATTTACTCTTGTTTCGTCTGGTTCATTAATCTAAATCACTAAAACTACAAATCAATTATTTTATTGTTAGTATTGTCACATGTAGTATTCAAAAGTGCTATCATTTCATCAATTTGGAAGAATAGAGAATGTAACCTACAGGTTTCCTGTGATTTAGCTATACCTACTGATAGATACTCATGACATTTAATCATGTTATATTACAGAGGCTGTTCCCTCCACCTCCCTTATAGACTTGTTGGATTCCATCCCTAGAGGGCTAGATAAGCCTGTAACCTCTAAAGGTCGCTGGATGGTGTTTGTGCAGACTGGTACACATAATGATTCTGGGACACCAGAAAGTGTGTGTATAGTTCTGTGTGGATTGAAGGGAGAATCAGAACCAGTCCAAATTAATGCCAAAGATGAGCTTACACCAGGATCATTCATTAAACTGGAAGCTAAAGTGTCAGAAATAGGATTGTTGTTTAAAGTGAGAGTTTTATTCAAGGATAAGCCTGTCAACTCATCTTGGATGCTTGCTAAGGTAGGAAAATGTCTTAAACAAGTGTAAACCATAGAAAACAAGCTTTGAAAACTCTGTGTCTAACGATTGGGATTTCTCTATTTTGTAATTGTAGAAGCTTGTGTTTTCATTAAAAAAGACAAACAAGCTTTGAAAACTCTGTGTCTAACGATTGGGATTTCTCTATTTTTTAATTGAAGAAGCATGTGTTTTCATTAAAAAAAGGGAAACAAGCTTTCACACTTTTAATCACCTTTATGAAAAAAGTGGGATAATATATTGATGATGGACTGCTCTCTAATGAATCTTGCACATATCATGTGTTTGAGTCAACCATATAAATTTTCTGGTTACCATTACCCATTTAGATAATTTTGTGTGATGGAAAAAAGGGGGTATTTTAAAAAAAAAATCCAGCCAACTAGGGGGAACTATAGATCATTGTGTATGAAATGAATTGTTTCAACAGTTAACTTTATTTTAGAGATAAATATGCTATACTTTTAAAAGCATATCAATTATCTTGTTTGATGTTATTTCGCAAAGCTGTATTGACATTTGAACCCTAAACCTCCATTAAAGATTTTATAATCAAAGCGATGTTGTTTTAGATGAAGTTAAAGGATCAGGACACAGGAGAAGAACTTCACTTTGACTACAATGAATGGATTGAATCCACAGAGGAGAATCCAGAAGGTGCTGTAGAGCTGCCAGTCGTCAGGCCAGACTTACCTCCCCTGAAAGGTATATAAGGGAGTATGAGCCTATCCTTCCTATATATATTTGTTTAAATGCATCATCTTAGGAAGAATTCAGAAACAATTATGACAAAAAACAGAAATAAACTGGAAGCCAACAGATGCAAGTTAGTTTCATTTTTTGGATGGATTAAAAGTTCCCTTAAAACACAACATAAATGAGCAAGATGAACTTTGAAATATGACATAAGGAAAACCCTACTTATGTTTTTCTTATGTGACTTTTATTTTTCAGAGTCAATGCTCATGCTGTCTTGTTTTGAAAGGACTGGGTCAGGCAAGCATATTTTAGATGACAGGTGTTAATGACATTTCTATAAAACACCCATATACTGAAAACAATCTGGTCAGATAACTAGGTAGTTTGGATCTTTATTTAACATAGAATTAAACAAATGAGGGAAACAGTTTGCATATGGGCATAGGTTGGCTGCACAAGTGAGGTATTTAACATGCATTTAAAAAGTTTTCTTTGCTAAAAAAATCCATGGGAATGTGGAAGTTGTTACTCTTTATCGCACTATGAAATATCAATGAATGATTTATTTAATCATATTTCTTCTTCAGAACAAATATACATTGTTTCTGTGAAAACTGGAGACCTAGAAAGAGCAGAGACTGATGCGAATGTATTCTGTAATCTGATTGGTCAATGGGGAGGTACAGGCATCAGATCATTGGCTGTTTCAAGTAATTCAGAAAGATTCAGAAAAGGAATGGTAAGCCATATTACTTCTGTCATCGGTAGATTGTATCAATTTTCTAAACTTAAGTTATTTTGGTAAGGATGTATTGTTGCATTGGTTTCACATGTGCCATTTTTGTAAGTCAAAACAGGTTGTAAATATATGATTTGTTTTGAAAGCTCATTTTGAAAGAAATTACAGATTCCAAGCAATTGATCAAATTAACAAATATTAAAGGGATATTTTATGAAATATTGCCTCTGCTAGGTTGGAACATTATCCGTTAGAACAGTAAAAAAAAAGTAAACAGTTGTTCTGTTAGTATTTTCCTTGTCATTTTCATGATTTGTTACTGAAGATTATAAAGGTTAGTGTTAGCCACCAAAGCCACCAATTAACTTAAAAAAAGAACCAAAAAATGTTATGACCCCGATTGAAACCATTTATGACCCTGATATGTTTATGACCCTGATATGTTTATGACCCCGATATGTTTATGACCCTGATATGTTTATGACCCCGATATGTTTATGACCCCAATATGTTTATGACCCCGATATGTTTATGACCCCGATATGTTTATGACCCCGCTATGTTTATGACCCCACTATGTTTATGACCCCGCTATGTTTATGACCCCGATATGTTTATGACCCCGATATGTTAATGACCCCAATATGTTTATGACCCCGATTTGTTTATGGCCCTGATTGAAACCATTTACACTGTAAGTATAAGACTAATGAGTGACTTCTTTGCTTGACAGTTTCATTCATTATTGTTTTTGAATATTAGATTTTGTTAATTTAAAAGTTTATTTTTCTTATTGTTTTTCTGCAGTGTGACAGTTTCACTCTGACATGTATAGATTTAGGAGATGTACAGAAGGTTGTTATTGGACATGACCTTGTAGGTCGGGGTCGTGGCTGGCTCTGTGAAACGGTCAAAGTCAAGGTCGCCGAGGAGATGGAGACAGTTTTCCCATGCAACAGGTAAATTATGCCTTGTTTTTCAATATTAAATCTTTTACAATTTGCATTAGAAAATAAGTTTGTTCATTCATTATCATCAAAAACAAACTTTGTAACAAGTTTTCATGATTTTAAATGTATTCATACTTTAGCTGATCAGGTTTAGGAAGGGGATAAGCTACTACATATAAATAAAGGTAACCTTCATGTTTCAGCAATGTGTACAGTTCCCATGCAAATGTAATGGAAATGCAGTGTATAGCATAGATAGAATCCACTCTGAAATTTTGACATTTCAACATATACAGAATGCTGCTATCGTATATTGCAGGTGGTTAGACACAGGCTGTGATGATAGACAACTTACAGCAGAGTTATTGCCCCTGACCAAATTACCCTTTACAGACGGGATACTGTCTAAATATGTCCAAATGGATGGTGAGGCATTTCCTCTTACCAATATTAGTGTTTATAGATGTAATTCTGTCTAGATATGGACAGTGAGTTTTATGGTTTGGAAAAATGGAAACAACATTTGCTCTAAATGTCAGACATCCATTGCAGCTGAGATGTGTTAAAAAACAGATTTCAAGGTGTTGAAATTCATCATTCAGTTGTTTGAATTTATAGAAATCTTAGTGACAATGGATTTTTTTTTATAGAAGTCTTTCTTTTTTAACACAATGGTTTCTGATGAATTATGAAATTATTTACTTAAAATTTATGATCCAATCAATTCTGTAGGTAAAGATAATTTTTGAACAATTGTAATTTACAATTAGGATCATTAGGGACGATTACATATTATGAAGAAACTTTTATTCTATTATAAGTTGAAACCAATGGGACGTATTGCAAAATTTCTTTTTTGGCCTAAAAGTCTATTTATCATCATCTTGCAAATGTTGCAGATGAATATGAACATATGAAATGATTTGACCTTTCCTTTTAACACAATGACTTAACCTTTCCTTTTCAGACAATCATTTAACCTTTCCTATTTAGGCAATCATTTTTGCATTCCTATTCAGACACCACTTGGAATTTCCACATCACCACAGCAAGTATTGATAAATTACCTAATCTGAAACCAGGGCATAAGTCAGGTGAGGTTTCCATAGTGATATATGGGAAGAACTCTGTGAAAGGACCGATAGAACTGACCCATGCTGACCAGGACTCTCCTGTTCATTTATTGCTGCCTGGAAAAACTGACCATTACTTTGTAAGTTTCATAGCCCTTGTTTTTTTGTACAACTTAATTTGTGACCAATGTAACCTTCTCTGAGTGTGGTAAATAAATACATTAAGTCCAATACTTTCTAACTTCTTATATTAAAACACTTGCCATTAACATATAGGTCATATTGTTATTTATATATTAATAAAAGATGCTTTCCTAAATGTAACTATTATTATAGATGAAATAATTTCTTTTCTGTTAATGTTTTACATCTAAATGTCAGAACAAGCATAATTTTGAAAACATTCATCTCTTGTTGTATTCCATGCAACTTGCAACAGATGACCTTAAAACCACCAAATTTACAATCAAAATGGAAACTGAAAGCTACCTATTTATTAAAGATTAATTAAAATCATTCTTATGAATAAAAATAGTCATGATGTTGCTTTAATTAAGATTTGTATTTCTGCAACAAGATATCTTTTCTTGACTGTAACATAACCTTTGAAGTCTATATGACCGTTTATAACGGCTGTTCAAGATCAATGAAAGCTTGATTATAACTTCTTTGTAAACAGAACCATGTGTTAGATGATGTTGGAGAGATAGAGAAGATACGAGTCTCCTCCGGATATGAAGGCGACACAGAAAACATGTGGACCATAGAAAAGGTAGGGAATATTGCACTTTTTGAAGAAAGTGTGCTAAAGGGGTGTTTTTGAAATACATCATATTAGTCAGAATTGTAGTATATGTAAGGGGAATTAAATTTTTTAGAGAGAGAAAAGCCTATCATAGTCCAGGATTAATCCACACAGTTTAGACACTAGTGATCTCTAAGAATAGTAATACAAGTTGGACATATTGATGGTTGTATTATCATGCAATATGATAGTATGTTTTTTCTTACTCTGTAAATCTATATATATTCTTATTTAGTTTGCATGTTTATGGTGTTTATGGCTAGAATATAAACTTCATTTGTCTGATAGGTGATATTGGAGGAGCAGAACTCTAAAGAATCTCTGGTGTTTGACTTTAGTCACTGGGTTGGGGAGATTGGGGGCGATATACGCAAGGAGATGCCCCTTGTTTTACCTAACATGCCATACGGAAACAGTGAGTAGACTTTGTTATACACAGATAATAAAAAGCAATTTAAAATGATTGTCACTGAAATAGATTCAGATTGTTATAAGCAAAAACATATTTTATTGCAATGTTTCAATATTCGTTTTAGCCATTGACTTTAGTCTCAATTGTTTCTTTTAAATCTCAAACTATATTTGATCAGGAATTATTTAGAAGATATAGCAGAAAAAGAAAAGTATGCTCTATGATAGACCATAGTGAAATTGTGCAGATGTTTAAGAAGTACTTGTTTTGGAGTATATTTTGTTAGCCAGTTTCTGTGGGCTATTTCCAGTTATAAAGTACCACATTGAGGTACACACTAGTGAGTCGGAGATGAATGCTGCCACCAACGCGAACGTGTTTATTACAATCTATGGGTCCAATTCTGACTCGGGTAGGCGCCATTTAGTCCGGAGTAAAGACACGGCCAAAAGGTTCCAAGCTGGACAGGTAATTAATAAACATAGATATACTTCCCACTATGGGATCATCATTGGGCAAATATAAGTAATATCAAGCCTCTTTATTATCCTGTACAGGTTTTTCATCAAAAGTTAACCAAGAGATTAAATAGCACTTGGTAAACATGGTTACTGCATGTATATTAGATTGAATGTGGAGCCAATTTGTGTTGTAAAGGGGATGGCACCCTCAGTGACAATTTTATTTTTCAATTTATGTGCTTGAAAACTTTTCAAATATGAATAGTTTGAATATATGATAGTGTCTTTATACATGCTTTGTACACACGCTGTTTTTACGTAGATCATTTCCTGTTATACAGCTATGCATGTAGACCCCTCTCCCTCTCTTCAAATTGTTGTTATTTATTTATTTTAGATTTCAAGGCTTCCATATAATCTGCATTTCTTTTCTCTCTCTATGTTTTGCAGTATCTGCATATTCTGTATTGGTTATTGATTGAAAGAATTGGACAATTCTGAGGGTTAAGGTTAGGGTTCCTAACCCTAACCCAATATGTTGTGAGAAACAGTAAAGTTGCTTCTTTAGAGGAACTAAATCATTTGACACAACAGTTTCCTTAGTAGTTCACTTTATATGAGATGATATCATACAACAGATACAGGGGTTGATATGCCAAGTTTAGGATAGGGATTGTTATATTCCATAACTAAAACTGTTTCATATGATATACTAGACTTGTTTATCATTTATGCATATACCTTTTGCATGCCTAATGTACAAAATTCCTTTAGAGACTTTGCTACACTTTATATCACACGTTTATCATATCTATAACTTTTATTAACTTGCAGTCAGAGTTTTCTGAGGTATAGTATACAAAGGAGAGCATTCTTCCAGAACTAACCAGTTTAGAGTTTAGAGGTTCTAAAATAAACTCAATTTTAAACTCTGAGATAAACTCAATTGTTCAAGTTTTTGATTGGTCAGTATTTATTTATATTGAATATTGATAAATCAGAGATATTTTTATCATTTGAAATAATTGATATAGTAAGTAAGTGTCATTGACTTCACAAATTTTGAGTTTCTTTTATAACTTTAAAACCTGATTACGTTTTTTCCATCAAAGCGTCAGACAAATAACAAGAGAGGCTTTTTTTATCAATCATTTATTATCTTTCCTTTGAATGATACCTCGATTCTATTTCTTTTAGTTTTTCCTGATTTTTTTAAGTTGAACGGCTCGTGTTTTTTATCAACAAAATTGTGTTTTGAAAAAAGAAAAACAGGAAATTTCCTTTTATTCAGCTAGAGCTAAATATTCATAGAGCTGCTATTATAATTTGTAGCTTACAACCTTGATAGTGACAATCTTCAAAGTGATAACAAATATCTATGAAAAGTTAATCAATTTATCGAAAATCATTGAAAGCTTGTGACAAAGGCAACATGTTCTACTTTTGTAATGCTTCCCAATTTAGTCTGCTATAATGGGTCAATAAGACATATGGAAAGGGATTTTCCAGATTAAAGAGGTGTTAAAACCCTTTATAGTGGGTAAACATTAGATTTATCGTGGTCAGGCAAATTCTCATGAGTATCCTCCGTAGTACTCCAGATACTTGTATACAAATTGTTTAATCTCTTTGGGTCTCTATGCTGTTTTTTTCTTGAACAGATTTCATTGTCTATTTACTCCGATATTGTTGCTCTCTGATATTACCTTTCCTTGTGTGTAAATCTTTTATATTTCCTTGTGTGTTGTGCTTTTATATAAACTGATGTGCTACATCCCTGTGTGTTGTGTAAGTATATAGATTGATGTTTTGCTACACTTGAAGAAAAGGTGTCTTCAAATTATTGTGTGACCCTTATATGATGAAAACAGTCAGCTTTTCATTTCTGTTTAAAGTCCCTGGACGTCGAGGGATAATTTTATCTAACTAACGAAAATAAAGGAATACACATTTATTTGACACCAATGAAATATTCGATGAATTCAGGCATTTTTCATTTTGTATACATTTGAATGCAAGATGACAGAATTTAAATATAACATGGATATAATGTCAAGCTATAAAAATCCAAGTCAGGTGATACTGATAATCAAACACTGGAAACAAACATACACACTCTTGCACTGAAGTTTTTACATCAAACTGGAACAACATAATGTAGTACTTATGCAGAAAGAACAACAGGGTATATGGCTTGACAGTACTGTTAACAAAAAGAGAAAAACACTTCTCGTTTTCATACAGAATTAGGATACATTCTCCAAATGGATACGTGTGGTTCATATATTGTCTACACAAATTCATCATGTGAAGACACTACCATTCTACTCTTCTGAGAATTTGATTCCCCCAAAGCACTGTCCAAGAATCTGACAACATGTATCTTGTCTTTGTTGTTTTGCCTGTGATTTTGAATCTTGACTAAGCAGCAATTTTATCTTGTCTGCCATGTTTATCTTCTTATTTTGGTGTGTATCATCAGGTGACAGCCTGCATGTCGTAACATATTTCCATATAGTCAATGTATCATTCAGTTGGTGATGTCATGGAGGTTTTCTGTTATAATCTACATTTATAAAGTAATTTCTGTGGCTTTATTTTTATGAGTATTTGTTTAAAGCAAAGCTGAATACCATACACCAATTCCACTTTTTATATATACAGTTTGTATAACTTGTACGTCGTAGGGCGTCTGGGGACTTTATGGTCATGTGGTCAATGAAAACTGTGTGCATTCTCTGGGAAGTCAAATCTATTCTTATCATGGCATTTCCTAATGTCTGACAGTGTCAGGATAGAATTACTGACGTTACTCAGATTTAAATGAATAAACATTGTTTTCATGCAAAATGAGTAAAGGCCATTGCTATTCTGTAAAGATTTGATTTTATTGTCTGTGTTGACTAAATCTGAAAAAGCAGCTTTAGATTTTCTTGTTAATCTAGGTTAATAATATAATGCTATTTCTACTTTTATTCTAAATGGCTCTTTCTCATAATTCATATTTCAATTGACAATTTTTCTCTACTTGTAATATTTTAACACTGTATTGTCCTGATCCTTGAATACAGAGTACTTTAAACTCTTTTGCAGCCTAGAAAATTACAAAGATTTGGCCATTATAAGCGTATTATCCTTTTATTCTATGGGCTATAGTGTTTATCATAAGTCGCCTGTCAGACTAAAAATAAATTGGTATTATTAAATCTTTACCTTTGCAGGAATCTTTTATTGCAGCCAAACTTTTTTTCACATACTTTATCACTCTTATTGAAAGTATCTATTTTCCATTTGATTAGGTAGATGTTGACATTTTGACCTTGGTACTTTTAATAAGGGTTGACTGTAGCTGAGAGGCTAGCATTTGTGATTCTAAACCAACCCTTGTGCTTTAATTCTTCTTATTGTGTTGACAGTTACTGGTAATCCGAATTGCATCAGCCATTGTACCATGGCCTAGTGGTTAGAATACAGAACATAATCACATGGCCCATATAGTCAGTCAAGTTTAATTTTTCCTTCATCATAAGAAAGGGATCACAACATAACTGAAATAATGTTGACAAGATGTAAAACCATTGTAGATTATGTACTCTTTTGAGACTTAGGAAGCATGAAAAAAACTCATCAATATCATCAATAAATATGTTTATTGTTTTTTATACATTGAATTAAATCAAAATATAACAATAATTGAGCTAACATGGAAATAACCTTTTGATACATTTGACCTTGATTTAACAGGTTGATAAGTTTGACCTTGATTTAACAGGTTGACAAGTTTGACCTTGAGGCTGTTGACCTTGGTGATCTAGAGAAGTTGGTTGTGGCAAAAGGACCCGGGAAACCTTGGATGCTGGAGAAGATTGTGGTGAAGAAAGGGGAGTTTTCTGCAGAGGAATCTGTCTTCATGTATCAGGGGTACGTAGCTTCTTCAACAATCAAATATACCAGTAATGCGGTTAGAACAGAAAACACTTTCTTAAAACATGACTTTGAATGTTCAAGTTTTAATACCTTTTAAGTGCTATGCATGTAATGGAAATAATTATTTCGTGACTGATTATTATTGGGTCCTGCGCTGGCCCAGCGGTTAAATTGGCGGACTTAGAACTCTGGGGTCCCAGGTGGGAGCCCCATAACACCTCTGGTTACATGGGAGTGAGCTTTGGTTAGTCACTTCAGAGCCCTGGCCTAGTATTAGTGGATCAAGGAAAGGCTTGACAAAACTTAAAAATTGTTGATATGGTGTTAAACACCATACTGTATTACAAACAAACTGATTATTATTTTATGTGGATTTTGTGTCATGTTAATTAGGTGGATAGGAAATAAAGAGTCCCAACATGTGGAAGTTGAGGAGACAATGAAGCTGACGGCAGCAATACCAAGTAAAGTGGCAATTCCATTGAATGAAGCAAAACAACTGGATCCTTCAAGTGAGTTTGTTAGCCCCTCCCTTTATATGTACTAGTTTTAAAGCACATCTAGTTATTTTCTAGTGACCACTCTTACAATTGTGTCTTCCTAATATCTCAATAAGAATATTATTTTTCACTTTTGGTGATTTATATGTACAGATGGTGTGAGTTAAGTTTGATAAATAAAATTTTGAGGGGTCAATGCAAAATTATAATAAATGCTTAACAAAAATGAAGCACTTATTAAATTTTGCATTAAACCCTAGAGTTATAATTTACGCAGGGCATGGTATAGATGAGTCATTGAACAAACCCCATCTTCAATCTCTTTACTTAAGATTTAATGTCAGTTATGGGAGTCATACAACTGACATCCTCTTGGATCTGGATTGGTTTATACACCTTTACTGTATTATAGATGGTTCCTGGACCATAGAATGTTTGACGGGAGGTAGACGGGGGCCAGATGGTGACCTAGATCCTGTAGTGGTGTTCTGTGGACAAGAAGCGGAAACTAAACCCCTCCCCCTGAAATCTTACAGTGCAGAACCCTTTCAGATTGGCTTGACAGATACATTCAAGGTGGGAACAAAGTCTACGTTATTGCATCGGCATTGCTGCATGATAGGTTTTTATATCTGTAAACCAACAAGTTTAATGAGAAGAGAGATTAACGGAATATGAAGAAAGTCAATGTTTTCTAAAATGTTTTGAGCAGATGTCTGATGCAAATGATTATTTATTTTCTACTACAGTCATGTTTTCAATCTAAGTTCTTTGTACAGATATTTTGTGTGTAATAAACATTTTGGTTACTGTATAGCGCTTTATATTGTTACTGATGATTATTGGGTTCTGCAATTGATACACGCCTCGGGCATTGTTTGACATGGGGATAGCAATTAATGCATTAATTCTTGTGACTTTGAAGATATTGTTAAGTGTGTAAATGTATCTGTCTTATATTCGGACCAATTTTTTTTAATCTAATTTAAATTTTGAAGTTTTCGAAAAAAAAAAAATACTGAAAAGTATTCATCTTTCAAATCAAATACAATAACTGTACATAACATAACAATACATGGTGGAAGTGATGACAGAGTTACGTCCAAGTAAAATGGCGACCGCTATGGCACACAGAATTACGTTGAAGAGGCTTTTAATAGCGGTGTTTAGAATTCGCACTGTTGGACAGACCATGAATCCTGCGAAAATTAAAACCCCGCGATTGATAGTGCTTATACAGTATTTGATGGTTGGTCTCATGCCTCAGTTGTTGTGAAATAAATTCATTTAAATGTTAACAAATTGTTCAGTTCTGTCTTATATGGTCAATGTAAGAAACAGATCAAGAATATCTTTTCTTTTAAAAAGAAAAAACATTCTTTGATAGGGCCAAATCAAAATTCATTAAAATATACTTCACAGAGGATTATACCTTTCTTTAATTGATTATGGCTTAATGAAACTAATGACTCTGTCTTCTTGTTTCCAGGTGAACTTTGCTGAAAAAATTGGAGAGTTGAGAAAAGTTAGGTTTGGTTTTGAAGACACTACTATCACAAAGGCATGGTACCTTAGAAAGGTAAATATACAGTTGTATGATACAAACAATTATTAATTGTTTAATTTACTAATATACATGTATATTCAATATGGCTGATTTGAAATGGTCAAGATTCTGAATATCTTTTGTAAACCAACCTTTGTGTTGTTGTTGGTTGATTGATTGTACTGAATGTTTTCCAGATACACTGTGTGGACAATGACAGCCTGATTGATTGTACTAAATGTTTTCCAGATACACATTGTGGACAATGACAGCCTGATTGATTGTACTAAATGTTTTCCATATACACTTTGAGGACAATGACAGCCTGATTGATTGTACTGAATGTTTTCCAGATACACTGTGTGGACAATGACAGCCTGATTGATTGTACTAAATGTGTTCCAGATACACATTGTGGACAATGACACTCTGATTGATTGTACTGAATGTTTTCCAGATACAATTCAATGACAATGACAGCCTGATTGATTGTTCTAAATGTTTTCCAGATACACATTGTGGACAATGACACCCTGATTGATTGTACTAAATGTTTTCCAGATACACTTTGAGGACAATGACAGCCTGATTGATTGTACTAAATGTTTTCCATATACACTTTGAGGACAATGACAGCCTGATTGAATGTACTGAATGTTTTCCAGATACACTTTGAGGACAATGACACCCTGATTGATTGTACTAAATGTTTTCCCGATACACTGTGTGGACAATGACACCCTGATTGATTGTACTGAATGTTTTCCAGATACACTTTGAGGACAACGACACCCTGATTGATTGTACTAAATGTTTTCCAGATACACTTTGAGGACAATGACAGCCTGATCGATTGTACTAAATGTTTTCCAGATACACTTTGTGGACAATGACACCCTGATTGATTGTACTAAATGTTTTCCAGATACACTGTGTGGACAATGACAGCCTGATTGATTGTACTGAATGTTTTCCAGATACACATTGTGGACAATGACACCCTGATTGATTGTACTAAATGCTTTCCAGATACACTTTGTGGACAATGACAGCCTGATTGATTGTACTAAATGTTTTTCAGATACACTGTGTGGACAATGACAGCCTGATTGATTGTACTGAATGTTTTCCAGATACACATTGTGGACAATGACACCCTGATTGATTGTACTAAATGTTTTCCAGATACACTTTGTGGACAATGACAGCCTGATTGATTGTACTAAATGTTTTTCAGATACACTTTGTGGACAATGACAGCCTGATTGATTGTACTAAATGTGTTCCAGATACACATTGTGGACAATGACACCCTGATTGATTGTACTAAATGTTTTCCATATACACTTTGAGGACAATGACAGCCTGATTGATTGTACTGAATGTTTTCCAGATACACTTTGAGGACAATGACACCCTGATTGATTGTACTAAATGTTTTCCCGATACACTGTGTGGACAATGACACCCTGATTGATTGTACTGAATGTTTTCCAGATACACTTTGAGGACAATGACACCCTGATTGATTGTACTAAATGTTTTCCAGGTACACTGTGTGGACAATGACACCCTGATTGATTGTACTGAATGTTTTCCAGATACACTTTGAGGACAACGACACCCTGATTGATTGTACTAAATGTTTTCCAGATACACTTTGAGGACAATGACACCCTGATTGATTGTACTAAGTGTTTTCCAGATACACTTTGAGGACAATGACAGCCTGATTGATTGTACTGAATGTTTTCCAGATACACTTTGAGGACAATGACACCCTGATTGATTGTACTAAATGTTTTCCAGATACACTGTGTGGACAATGACACCCTGATTGATTGTACTGAATGTTTTCCAGATACACTTTGAGGACAACGACACCCTGATTGATTGTACTAAATGTTTTCCAGATACACTTTGAGGACAACGACACCCTGATTGATTGTACTGAATGTTTTCCAGATACACTGTGTGGACAATGACAGCCTGATTGATTGTACTAAATGTTTTCCAGATACACTTTGAGGACAATGACAGCCTGATTGATTGTACTGAATGTTTTCCAGATACACATTGTGGACAATGACATCCTGATTGATTGTACTGAATGTTTTCCAGATACACTTTGAGGACAATGACAGCCTGATTGATTGTACTAAATGTTTTCCAGATACACTTTGTGGACAATGACACCCTGATTGATTGTACTAAATGTTTTCCAGATACACTGTGTGGACAATGACAGCCTGATTGATTGTACTGAATGTTTTCCAGATACACATTGTGGACAATGACACCCTGATTGATTGTACTAAATGTTTTCCAGATACACTTTGTGGACAATGACAGCCTGATTGATTGTACTAAATGTTTTTCAGATACACTTTGTGGACAATGACAGCCTGATTGATTGTACTAAATGTGTTCCAGATACACATTGTGGACAATGACACCCTGATTGATTGTACTAAATGTTTTCCAGATACACTGTGTGGACAATGACACCCTGATTGATTGTACTGAATGTCTTCCAGATATACTTTGAGGACAATGACACCTTGATTGATTATACTGAATGTTTTCCAGATACACTTCAATGACAATGACACAAAGGACACATTCAGTAGAGAGGTGAATGACTGGGTTGCCATTGACAACAAGCTTGATGGATGGAAGGAGGTTCCTGTGGGATGGCCTGCAGTCAAAGAACTGCCTGGTATAACATGGATTAATGCTCACTTTTACTGTTAAACCTGGTTAGTGGTCCTGAGTGTTGGCATAATGTGTGGAATGCTGTAGCTTTCGGTTAATGTGGGTACCCATTATTAGATACCAGTAAATGATAGTTATAGTATTGACATTGCTCTGGACATATTTTGTTACTGGGTGACGCAGTTTCAGACTCATAATGATATGAGTAGTTTGAACATGGAGCATTTATATGTGAGCTGGTGGAGTAATGTAATTGATAAATCCAGAATACACTTCAAGCAAACTTATCTTTTACAATAAAGGAGTAGGAATCAATAGAATAGCACTGTGTAAAACCCACTGCCATCTCCTTGGTAGTGTATACACAGGAAAGATCAATTCATATAAGGTTTTCAATAAAAGTGTATGAGAAGGTCATTTACTTTTTGGAAGCACTTACTTTAGTCCAATCCTTGACTATATGGCTTATGTTATTTGTCTCAATCGGGTCAAGTAGGAAATAAATTGCTATTTGTTTTGCCACATTTTCTTTAAAGGAGAATTTAAAAAAATAAGCTTTATTGTGTTTATTGTCATTAACTGAAATAGTGTTGATGTGATGTAAAAACCCATATATAACACTATATTGTAATATCCATTATTTATATTGTGGGGGATGTAAGCCAATTGATATCATAACAATGTGTACAGGATGACTGTTTTTAGTGATGGTTGTTGGTATTTCCAGTGCTTAAGTACACAGTGACAGTACAGGTGGGGGATGTAAGCCAGGAAGGACGTGATAATGATGTGTATATATGTATGTACGGAGACTTGGGAAATACAGGACAGCGCCTTCTTAAACACTCACTCTCCAACACAGAAAAAATAAAGGCCAATCAAGTAAGGACTTTTTTTATTGGAGTGAAATTCTTTTTAGATATTTTCATAAGTATTTTCATTATAGTTGGGAGGTAAGTGAACATATCAATTCTCCTGGTAGTTTCTCAGCAAAATGCACTTTTATCTTTTTAAGCCATTGGCTTTAGTGGTGATAGAGTAATCATGTCATAACTGTTTTATATAACCCCTGAACAATATTGCCCCAAACCACCATCTCTGTACACACACTTACCATGATGGTCAGTTTTTGTTGACTTGATGTAGATTATCTAAGAAACCTTGTTGATGATCCTCATTGAAGGAGCAGGTTTTAGTGGTTGAGAATGATTGTCAACCAGTACTAGTGAAGAAATGCCTGAATGGGGGATAAGGGTTCTGGACCCATCATAAGAACCAAACTTCTGATACAATTGGCTGACTTACTATACAAATAAAGGTTGTTTGTTAATTTAATGGTTATAGCTGAAAATGAAATGTGAAGTAGGCTTGTTTTGTTTGTCTTTATGTAATGAGATTTCCAAGTACAGCCGTTAATTAACCTATTTCCCAATTACGATGACTGTCCATGTCTTTGCAGAGGACAAACAACTGAATACAAGCAAATACCTTATTGGATTAACTATCTTAATGTCACATTAATCTCAATGTAAATTAATACTTAGTTTTTTTGTCAACATAATTCATATCTTTGATCATTTCTTTGCTCAGCTGCCAATTCCCCAAAAGAGGAAAATGAAAATAAAGAAGATCACCTAGCATGTGTTGTGTTGATTATCTTACAGGTTGATGTGTTTGAAGTAGAAGCTGTACAACTGGGAGACCTTGTTAAGATTGTAGTAGGACACATGAATACAGACACAGGTGAATTGTCTGAATGAGGCAGAAACTGTGCAATGTCTGGGCTTATATTTCATCAGTTATAGTTTGGGGTTCTTTATACAATACTTGCCTTTTAGCAGAAGACTAACTCTATTTTGAATCATACTTTCTTAAACTTTGTATTTAGCTTAAGGTCTGCTAGAGTGTATGTTGTTTAATAAAAAGGTCCAGAATTGCCGTTATTTCAATCAGACATGTATGTCAATTGCAAGAAATGATATCCTTGTCAATGATGTTGGTTGAAGTAAAATAATGACAAATATATTTAAGCTTTAAAAAAAAAAGAAAAAAGTTTACACCCTAAATAGTTCTTTGTCATTATGTTAATGTTATTCACAAGTTTGAAGGATTATTTACATTTATACTCCTATTGAAAATATTCTTTTTGGATTTAATTTTTTTATTATTTTTTCCTACCAAACTTCTTTTGAAAAGTCCTCCCATACATACATGCTTATGTGAATAGCTGATCGCATTGTGTATCTCAGGAGCTTAATGGTTCTCTATAACATCTGCTCAAAATACAATATGGATAACTCATTTGAAATGTCTTCTGTATAAATCTAAAAACATACCTCATGAAAAATTGTATAAAATTTATAAATCATTATGAAGAGGTACAATTTTTGTTAAACCTTTTTATCAACTGTCTATCAAGGCCTTATGGTAACATGGGAATTTCTCAGCTCATGAATTTTTATTTTATTAAATGATCTACTGGAGTATCATGATGAGCTTGATTTATTGTTTGTTTAGGTCATGGCTGGTATTTGGAGCGTGTTGTAATAAAAGACTCTGTAGAACTGAAGGAGACAGTGTTTGAGTGTAACAGGTATCTTAATGTTATATATTCTATAGTCCATTACTCTCCTGGCCAACCAATCATACAGGAGTTTGATTCTAGTTTTATTTGAAACCAAGCTGCAGCCAAGGAAGTGTAAAAAAATTACATTTTATTCATGGTATTGTTAAGATATTGTTGTTACAAAATGAGAAATGCTAATTTAGAGCAGTTTATTCCTCTTTCATGTTGTTAGACCATCTTCTAGGGAATACTCTTTACTTCATGATGACTCTGTTTGTGTTACCTCATTTTATAGAGACATCATTTTGTTACTGATTGAAAAACATATTAGATGTCTAGACAAAAGATAAACTTTTATTTCTTTTTTATTGCTTCTCTGTGGGCTGCTTTATTAGTATATGTAGACATGTTAGAATGAACCCATACTGATTACAGTTGGCTGGATGCTGGACAGGGTGATGGTAAGATTGAAAGGACTTTATATCCCTCAAAGTCAGATGAAGCCATGGAAGATCTAAATAGAAACAACAATGCTAATGACCAGGAAATATTTGTTCCACTGTTATCCCCCAAATCTTCGCTTCACAAGGAGGGATCAGAGGGGGGTGCCTTGCAGGAAGACAATGTTTCAGAGGTTGGTGAACAGAAAACTGAACCAGCTGAGCAAGTTAAGCAAGAAGAAGAAATCCAAATGGAACCAACTCCAGAGCCAGATGGTAAAGTAAATCATTTTGTATAAAGTCTGTTCTTGGATAAGTGAAATTGAATACTTTGTACACCCCAACTTCAAAACCTAGTTTAAAAGAGCAAACTAAGCCAGCCCAAGTCATACTTGTGAGGTCAAATAAGAAGGCATATCATGTTTTAAACGGAGCGGGAGTATTTCAAAAAAGATGTCTCAACTTTTATTTTTGGGGTACTCATTAGAATCCTCTTATCAAGACAGTCCATATGATAAACCAGAAAATACAAAAAAGAACAAAAGAAAAGAATGATGCTAATGATTTTCACCTAAAAACTGATGCTCTTGAAAAAAATGTTTCTTGATATTATTAAACACTTTAAGATGAAAGCATGATATATAGTTTTGGATTATGAAATAATTGCATGAAGTAATCAATAAAACTGTGGATTTTATTTGCCAACTATGGGACTATTTATATTTGTCATTTTGCCAAAATGTACATATGGCTTGAATCATCTATTTGGAAAGAAAAAAGAGATTAATATGAAAACGGAGTTACTTATAATGATCAATTTAATGTTTGGCATTAATGTTTCGACCTTTATCAAACTGTATCCTGATCAATAGTTATAAAATGTTTCATTGATGTTAATTCTTACAAATGACATATCCTTCGTTTTCACCTACTTCATAATTACCCACAATTCATCATGCATAATCCCTTGTCCGCCATTTTAATGCACTAGAAGACGACAGATGTAAAGCGCATTAAGAGCGATCGCTGGTTAGAATGGGTGTTTTTCTTGAAATAAACGATCATTAAGTCATTGTTTGGATTGACAGTGCATTTTCTATATTATATTGGTTTCAAATTATAAGAATATAAATTGGAAAGAAATAAAAAAGTGTCTAAACATGTGTATTTGCAAGGATTTGTCATTGTGTAAAACTGTTGATATGAAAGGAACGGCTTGAAATTGGGACAATTTTCCTTGAAATAAACGATCCTTAAGTCATTGTTTGGATTGACAGCGCATTTTCTATATTGAATATATTTCATATTATAAGAATATCAATTTGAAAAAAAATAAATTAGTGTCTTAATGCGTGAATTTGCAAGGATTTGTCAATGTGTTCTTATGAAAGGATTGGTTTGAAATTGGGACGATATTCGTGAAAACAGATATTTTTATAAATATTTCTTTGAAAAAACATGTATTCTTTTTCGACAATGATCGTGTATTTGCATTAAATTTTGAATTGAACAGTAAACCACACATAGATCTGAATAAATGAATTGTCTTTGTGTTGAACCGTACATCGTATAACTTTTAATTTTCACATTCACCCTGCATTGCCTTAACAATGCATAATTTGAAACGGGAGAAGATCATAAAATGCGAATAAAACAAACAGAAAATAAACCTTACTTACTTGTGATACGAAGGTTATCCTTTAACTCACCTTTACACCACAAACCCAAATTAAAAATAAATGTTTCTCTTAAAGTGTTTTCAAAACTTAACAGCAGCACCTTCAAAAAGTCTTTGTTTTAATCAACCAGTAACTTCCGAGTAACTCAATCCCCATCCTGTGGAAGTTTGGTCTTGATTGGTTGGTCATATCTTAACAATTTATATTTCAGCAAGATTTAATTGCTGCACATTGAAAGTGTGAGATTTGCCGCTTATTATATCATGTCTGGAATAACAGGAAGTGTCTGACAGGTTAACAACTTGGGCAGCTATTTAAGAGATTTACACCAGAGGGGTGCAATTTGTACACAAAAGAATAAGACACCCGCTGGGCAAATAGTAAAATTGATTAAATAGAACGTGGTTGGTTTATCACAGCTTGATAATCCTGTCAATATGTGGGGTTATCTTTTAAACTGGTACTTGATTGAGCAGAGATTAAAGATTAAACATTAGATCTGTCTGGAGATAAGAAAGTTTGGGTAAGCGATTGAAAAACTCTTTGAGTACTATTTTTTTTTTCACTAATAGACAAGTTAACCAGAGGCATTTGAATAACTACATCACTGAGTTAACCATCAAAGTAAACCGAAAATATAAAGAAGCGTGTGAAATAAGAATGATTATTTTGAACAAAAAAGTGTCTTAAGGAAATGATAAAGATGATGTCATCCAGAAGTGTTCTATTCATTCCTAATGCATTATTTATAATTACCAAAATCGCTTTCCACAGTGTTCGTCATTATCTATTTGTTTTCTTTTTTATATTGATCTGTTGTTTTTACGTTGTGACAAGTTACAATGACAAAAAACTCAGATGGGCATGGGGTCGTCTATTATTCCTGTGGCTCCTTATCTTATAGTACTCGGGTGGTTAAAATTGCTGCCATTGCAGGCGTTCACCACATGACGTCATATGAAAACGAAGGATAGTTTACGAAAGTTTGAATTATTTTAATTTCTTATTTAATATGATCAGATTTTAGACCTTATGTGACATAAGCTTTAGACAGATGACTTTGAAAACAGTCTAAAACATTGATGCATTTCATTACTATTCTATAATCAATTGTCTGTACATTTTGTTTATTTGTTAAGGTTTCCAATGGACTGTTACCACTACAACTGGAGGGGATGCCAGGGAGGGAACAGGCAGCCCAGTTGTTGTTGTTTTGTATGGAGATAAAGGTCAAAGTGAGCCAAAGGTCATTGGGGAAGATCCAGAATTTAGATTCAGTATGGGAAATACAGACACCTTTAATGTAAGATTCATACATGTTTTGTGTGTGCAGATTACATTTGTCATCTTGTTTAGCTAATATTTGGGTGTTCAATGCCTCTTTTAACAATTATTCAGTAGTACAATCTTTTAACAGTTCAGTTTTAAAATTGATTGTGTAAAAAAAAGGTGGGGTCCTGCGTGGGGGTGTGGTAAAGGTGGTGGACTTAGAACTCGGTAGTCCGTGGTAAGAGCCCCACCGACACCTCTGGTTTCATGGGAGTGACCTTTGGCAAGTTACTTCAGGGCCCTAGACTAGTACTGGTGGATCCAGGAAAGATGTTACATGACTGAAAAAAATGTTGATATGGTGTTAGACACCATACAAACAAACAAAAATCAAATGGTTTGGTTTGATTTAGATAAACAAGTGTTGTTTTAGATTACAGATAATTTTCGATACTTATATAGTTAACAAAGGAAGGTGTATTGACAGGTTATGTTTGTGCTGTCATTTTGCTTTTGATCTGTCTTTTGATATTCTGTGCTTGTCTTTATGTCTTTCCATAGCACAAACCTTGTTCAAACTTTTCATTTATATGTTGCTAACACCTAGATCAAGATACTATGATTCTTGATTTGTTTAACCGTTCACAAACTAGATTATTTGAACCAAATATATGACGGTGATGAGAGGACATTTGACTGGACATTTGACGAAAAATGCATCTTGTTCATTTCTCTTGATCTATTGAAAGAACAAACACCGTCATTGACAATCGGTATCCTCTTCTTAAGGGTTTTCAACTTATTGAACAGAACAAAGGTAATAATGCTATAAGGCAAGGTTAATCTTACCAGTGTTGTAGTTATAAAGGTGTAGTTAACCTCTATTAGAAGGTATTTAATTGAACTGATATGGATGCTTCTGGTTTGATAGCACATTTACATGACAATAGAATAATGGAAAAAAGGTTCATTATGTCTGCAGATCACAGTGCCTGAAGACATTGGAGAGTTGTTTAAAGTTCGAATTGGTTTCCATGGTGATGGTGGAGAAATGTCCAGTTGGTATGTTGGTGGTGGTCCAACATGGTTCCTTGACAAGGTAGGTTAGTTAATAATCATTTAACTTGATCCTTGTCAGAGATTAGAGGGAAATTCTTCATAAGGAGCATTATATTTCCTATTGATGGTAAATTTTGAAAATAAGTTCTTGAATAAAATGTAGGTAGGTATTATTCTGTTTCATTTTCCAATTTAAATGAATTCAATTGAGAAACTGTTCTTGTGCCTCTGACAGTTGGCTCAAGATGGGAAAAACAAAAACTGCTCATAAAGAGCAATGGTTTATGTTGTAATCAAACTATCTGTTGTGTCATAAACTTGCTTAGTTCCATTACTTTTTAAATCTACATGGAAGCATATTTCTCTCTATGTTTATGATTTCTACAGTTGTCAGTGAAGAATGAAACAAGTGGTAAGCTGTATGACCTTGAAGCTGGACTGTGGATCAAGGTCACAGAATATCAGGATTTCTGGCGAGAGCTTCCAGTAACGGATAACCTCAATCAACTAGAGAGTAAGCTTTCTTACAAACACCTTTAGGGGATCTTAACAAATATATGTTTTTCCAATTACCCTATAAACAGTTTTGAATATACGGATTTTAAATGAAAAAAAAGGCAACATGGGGGGAGGGGACTGTCAAAATTAATGTTGATTGTGAAACAAGTTCTTACAACTTAGATTAATCACTCTAGATTTAGCTTCCTTGATACTCAACCAATGCATGTGCCAAATGTGGATTAAAGAATGGTCAAAAAGAAAATATAGTTCTTAACTGCATTCCCCTACAAAACTTACATCCTAAAGTCCCAGTAGAAAACTTACATCCTAAAGTCCCAGTAGAAAACTTACATCCTAAAGTCCCAGTAGAAAACTTATATCCTAAAGTCCCAGTAGAAAACTTATATCCTAAAGTCCCAGTAGAAAACTTACATCCTAAAGTCCCAGTAGAAAACTTACATCCTAAAGTCCCAGTAGAAAACTTATATCCTAAAGTCCCAGTAGAAAACTTATATCCTAAAGTCCCAGTAGAAAACTTACATCCTAAAGTCCCAGTAGAAAACTTATATCCTAAAGTCCCAGTAGAAAACTTATATCCTAAAGTCCCAGTAGAAAACTTACATCCTAAAGTCCCAGTAGAAAACTTATATCCTAAAGTCCCAGTAGAAAACTTACATCCTAAAGTCCCAGTAGAAAACTTACATCCTAAAGTCCCAGTAGAAAACTTATATCCTAAAGTCCCAGTAGAAAACTTACATCCTAAAGTCCCAGTAGAAAACTTACATCCTAAAGTCCCAGTAGAAAACTTACATCCTAAAGTCCCAGTAGAAAACTTACATCCTAAAGTCCCAGTAGAAAACTTATATCCTAAAGTCCCAGTAGAAAACTTATATCCTAAAGTCCCAGTAGAAAACTTACATCCTAAAGTCCAAGTAGAAAACTTATATCCTAAAGTCCCAGTAGAAAACTTACATCCTAAAGTCCCAGTAGAAAACTTACATCCTAAAGTCCCAGTAGAAAACTTACATCCTAAAGTCCCAGTAGAAAACTTATATCCTAAAGTCCCAGTAGAAAACTTATATCCTAAAGTCCCAGTAGAAAACTTACATCCTAAAGTCCCAGTAGAAAACTTATATCCTAAAGTCCCAGTAGAAAACTTACATCCTAAAGTCCCAGTAGAAAACTTACATCCTAAAGTCCCAGTAGAAAACTTACATCCTAAAGTCCCAGTAGAAAACTATTCATAAAACTGTCTATGACTGGTACCTTAATTTGCTTTGATTGCTTCAGTAAAGTATTAATTTGTATAAACATGTGCATTTAATAAGTAAACTTCAAACTTTTCATTAGAATTTCTGACATTGACAGTATGTCATGACTATAAAAGACTTAATTGGACTGATTTTGATCTATTCAAGAATGGAAATTATCCTGTCAATTACTTCTAGATGACTCATTCAAAGTGGATCAATATGTCAATGTTGGTTATATTGTCACATTTTTCACATAAAGTTGACTGTTTACAGTATATCAGTACAAGGTCTCTGTGTTTACTGGAGAGGAATCCAAGGCTGGTACAGACGCCAATGTGTATCTACAGATATTTGGGGAATGTGGTGATACGGGATATAGAAAACTCCTCAACTCAAAAACACATGAAAACAAATTTGAACAGGGAAATGTAAGTCCTTTTTTGTATTTCAAAACTATTGCACAGGGCACATGCAATCATTTGTCATGGTTATTGACTTACTGACGAACAGTAATTCTTGATTTTTTTCAATGTTTGCCCAAGTTTCTGTTCAAATGTCACTTTTTGTTGTCTGCTGCATCAAAATAATCTTATTTTATTTGAAGCACATTCATAATTTTTTCATCCTGGGATCATGTTCATTGAAAAGGCATATTTAACCTAACACCTTCTACAATATTAACTTTTTATTTCATTTCATCATCAATATGTTCACATTTATCATGATCTTTGATTCACAATTTCACAGTAATTGTCAATGGTTCACATGCATTTTTTATTGCTAAGGTTGAAAAGAAAGTTTTCTAATCAAGTCTGTCGTGTATAAAATATTATAAATTGTAATTTACGTGTTTAACCCTTTACCAAACGCCATATTTTCGACAGTTCCACATTGATAGAGTTTGCAGCCGACATTTCAAGATGTAATGTAATTGACAAACAATCTGCTGACAGGGTTGCAAGCATTGTTGGAAAAGGAGAAATTGCTCATTAAGACAACTACAGTCATCAGCAACAAACTTGTAAAATGTCGTTATTGGTTGGTAATGGGTTAAGACCCGACCTGATGTCAAAATAAAATGTTAAAACAACTTGTTGAGTTGTTCTTTCTTTAACTGGGTTTTCCAGGAAATTATGGTTTCACAGGAAAGCCCACCAAGTTTCAAGTGACATCTCAATTGAAAAGATCCATGTTAAGATATGCCTAGTAAAGCAATATGGCAAGACTGTGATAAGCAATATTACTTTCTTGAAATGATATTTATTTTATAACAGAAAGATGTGTTTGAGCTTGGAGCTGTTGATTTGGGAAAGCTCTCTAAAGTGAAGATTAAGCATGATGGATCTGGACCTGGTTCCGGTTGGTTACTAGATAAAATTGTCATACAGGAAACCGAAGATACAACAATCAAATATATATTCAGATATGAGAGGTGAGTGAAAATACAGCAATCAGATATATATTTAGATATGAGAGGTGAGTGAAAATACAGCAGTCAGATATATATTTAGATATGAGAGGTGAGTGAAAATACAGCAGTCAGATATATATTAAGATATGAGAGGTGAGTGAAAATACAACAATTAGTTATATATTTAGATATGAAAGGTGCGTGAAAATGCAACAATTAGTTATATATTAAGATATGAGAGGTGAGTGAAATTCCAACAATCAGATATTTATTCAGATATGAGAGGTGAGTGAAAATACAGCAGTCAGATATATATTTAGATATGAAAGGTGAGTGAAAATACAACAGATATTTATTTAGATATGAGAGGTAAGTGAAAATACAACAGATATGTATTTAGATATGAGAGGTGAGAAAAAATACAACAATCAGATATATATTTAGATATGGGAGGTGAGAAAAAATACAACAATCAGATATATATTTAGATATGGGAGGTGAGAAAAAATACAACAATCAGATATATATTTAGATATGGGAGTTGAGTGAGCTTGTTTAAAGATGATGAACCTTTTATTCTACCAAAAATGTGCAACAGACAATCTTTTTGTTTAGATATTGATGTGGTTGTATATATTTTAGATGGTTAGATGATATTGATGTGGTTGTATATATTTTAGATGGATAGATGATATTGATGTGGTTGTATATATTTTAGATGGTTAAATGATATTGATGTGGCTGCATATATTTTAGATGGTTAGATGATATTGATGTAGTTGTATATATCTTAGATGGTTAGATGAAGGAGATGGAGAGAATGGTGTAGAACAAACTCTCATGTTGTCAGAGATGAAGGTTGCGGATGAAGAAGAGCCAGAAGCTGTAGAAGATTTACCAGGTAATTACCAAACATCTATAATCTCACCATCGTTCAGGTCTTATCACTTTAATATGTGTTAACAAATAATTAGGTTCTCAAGTTGCCTGGATGTTAAAACTTGCATTTTCAACACATTACTGCAAATGGGATGTTGTGAATGGTCAATTGATGAAACCAATTAGACTATATTAAAGTTATAAATTTTATGGCAATTGGTAGAAACTCTGTTACAAAAGAAGGAATCACTTTTCATAAATAATAGGATGCTCTCAGTATCTTTAAGGTTGATCATCTGCAACAAAGCAGGTTTGATTTCATTAAATACTTTACATATACTTGTTTAAACATATTTGCAGCAGACGTTTTAATTGATAAATGTGAAAAAGGTAAAACAATGTGCTATGTTGGATTCAATTCGGACCAGTTACAAATGTAGGCACATTCATTTACATTAAAATGAAGATAGTAATTTGTGTAATTCATGAGGAAGACAATGTGCTTGGTTAGTGTAGCGTTTGGGTAATATTTACAATGTTTCATGATTTGTGTGGTTTCTTATTTTCAGGTTTTCCCTGGACCATACAGACAGTGACAGGGGATGATTCAGGGGAGGGAACTGGATCTGCCATACAGTTGTATATCTGTGAGGAGGATGGTCACAGTCAGTCTGTTGTGATCGGAGAGAAGGACGACTTCCGCTTTACAATGGGTGCTACAGATACATTTAATGTGAGATACTTGAATAATTCCCTCAATACATGCTGTCTTAATACATCTGAAATGGATGACTCCAAATGTGGTATACCTAATGGTTATATTAAGACTATAGTTCGTTGTCTAGAGGCTAGGTCTCTGCCATGGGATACAAAGGCTGTTTCTTTATGTCCTGTGGGTAAGGTATTAAATCAAGGACTTTTCACTTTTGGACAAACTGCTGATTATACCTCTAGAAAGCATGATGATAAGATTGATAGAACTTTACACAAAGTTGTTTCTATATAAATATTGAATAACTTAATGATTGTTCGAGAAAGACTTTGTTTTACATATTTTAAAGTCAAAAAGTCAACACTTTTAATGTATACAAACATGTGATATATTATAAAAATTATTTAATCTTTCTCTGGGTGACTTTATTGAAGTGAACAAGTATGGATTGATATCATGTTTTTATAATACCCTGTATATGTTGACTATTTGGCAGGTTCGAATCCTTGATAACATAAAAGATGTCTACAAAGTCCGACTTGGCTTTCATAATGCTGAGAACAGCTTGGATGGTTGGTTACAGTCAGAAAGTCAGGCCCCAACTTGGTTCCTAGAACAGGTAAGTTATCTCATAACATGGCGAAGTTTGTATTTTTGACAATTTTGTTGTAATCCATCTAACATGGTGAGTTTTGTAAATGCAACAATTTTGTAATTAAACATTTAACATGGTATTTTTTGTACATATATAGCTTTTGAATTGTCTTTAAAATGATTTGAGAAAGAAAATGCAATCTTGCCTATGATTTTAAATGAGTGATTCTAATTCTCATGAAGTTGTCTGGACATGAAGGGAGACACCCATTTGTCTGTTGAATCTTTATTTAACCCTTTCTGTATGTCTGTCACTAACAACAAATGGCTTATTGGCCGAAAAGGCCATCGAAAACTACTTAATTGATTAGAACTTTTTGAAGTTGTTTTAACTTAAAAACTTGATCCTGATTGGAAATATCTCCTTTTGTCATGATGTCTTCAATTGTCCTGTCTTGCAATCAAGTTTGAATTCCATAATCGTGGGGAAGCTGCATTAGTATATGATATTTTTTGTTTAGTATAGCTCATCTCCATTGGTAGACATACATCTTAACAAAGATTGCTTGTTGAAACAAAGTTTAAATTTTTTTGTTCCATGAAACGTTCAGCTGAAGCTAACAGAGGAATCTAAAGGAGTTACCTATGAGATGAAGACGCCTGTCTGGATTAAGACCGATGCCTATCAGGACTATTGGAGAGAACTACCTGCCATCAGACCAGACGGATCTACAGCAGGTAAGACTGCTGAACTCTTTGTTTATTTAATTATACAGTTTAGTTACTTAGTACATAAAGCAGCAGACCAAATATTCATTTGGTCATTCAAGCTATTATCAATAACAGGCCTTTTGATACATATGTATTTATTATTTCAACTTATAACCTAGAAATGTCTTTTGGCATCATATCCTAGTATAGACTCCTTATTAATTTATAAAATACACTGCAGAATTCGAAATGGGTCTTATGTTTTGACAATCATGTCCTGTATTGGTATTTCCAATTTGATGGATTCTTGTTTCAGTTATCTTTTTAGGAAGGATTATCTAATTTCCCCATCCTTGGTACTTGTTGACCTGCAAAGAAGCATGGAAGGGTATATTATCTTTTTTTACAATTATGGATATAGTTAAAACTTCTCCTTTCTGGAATGACATTAATTGCATTTCAGCTGTGTATCAATACCAAATCGAGCTACATACTGGGAATGATTCTGGTGCGGGAACTGATGCGAATGTGTCCCTTTGTTTGTATGGCGAGAAAGGGGATACGGGTATACGCAGGTTGTTGTCATCCAAAACACATTCAAACAAGTTTGAACAGGGGAATGTAAGTTCTTGTTGAGACATATTTTCTGTACAAAGTTTTAATAAAGAGGCATTTTATTGTAAACCTGTTTTTTGAAAACTGTTTTGGTTTATTGTGTGTACAAAATTTGAAATACGATGGTTAATAGAAAATCTATGAAATCTGTGTTTTAAGACAATGAATCTTGGAAACACTCCAACAAATGACTTCGATGAGTCTTGGTGAGTTAATGATCAATTCAGAGTTGAAAACACATTACCAAGTGATAATATATTCATTGAACTAAATTGCCAACATGTGATGTTTTGGAAAATCATCTGCCACTAATTCACCACAAACTTCTTTTGAGGGAGGGATTAATGGACTGGCCAGGTTTTTGACTGTTATTTTAATACTGATTTTTCAGGACAGATATACATTGTGATTTTATGAAGGTATATAAACTTGAAAGTTTTAAGTGAATGAGTACTCTTACATTTGATATTGAGTTATTGACTCTTGTCACTATACATACTCTCATCAATGTACCTTTGAACTGAGATCTTTAAATAATTATGTTCACATTGCTTCTTGAAATTGGAAATTCTTAACACCAATACTTTATATTAGATGTTAGCTTTTACCTCTGTCGAATTAACTACATAGGTATTACAATAAACTTATCTAATCATTGTATCATAATTTAAAAAAAGAATATATCCTACAATTCCGATTTCAGTGTGATTTATTTGAGTTGAATGCTGTTGACCTTGGAAAACTCACAAAGGTTAAGGTCATTCAAGATGGCGCAGGATTTGGCTCTGGTTGGCTATTGGATAAGATTGTTGTCAAGGAGACAGAACAAAGTCAAACCAAATATGTGTTCATCTGTGGAAAGTAAGTAAACAGAAATCAAACTGTGCATTTGATTTAACTATTCTTTTTATCATCATTAATGTAGATGCAGATTAGAAAATTCTTAGATTTGTCAGTTATGATTGAAATTGTTGGAAATGCTATTGATATCAAACCAATATTCCTGCTTGTATTGAACTTTACCCATAACAATCCTCTGTGGTGTTTAACTCTGTGTGTAGTTTATTCTTCTACTGCTTGTTTCCAGATGGCTAGATGTTGAAGAAGGACAGACGATAGTCACGCAGGAGTTTCCCTTGTCTGATATTGTACAAGCTGAAAGTCAAGGTGAAGATACAGGTACGCTTGTATTAACTTGGCTAGATGATTGCTCTTCCAGCAGACAAAACTAACAAAAAACTACGTAGTTAAAACTCTATCTTCAATGCAAAATAATCAAACCTAAACTGGAAGCTTGGATCGATGTTTTTCTTTCTCTTTTAAAAAGAGAAAAGGAATTTAATCGATTAAGTTTACAAATTGTTCAATCCTGGTTTACTTTTAACTATTATCATCATAGTTGATGTATGAAACAGATTGTGCCTAAAGATTGGGTGACAAATAAAACTCTATTATATTCAATTGGTATCCATAACATTGATTAGCCATTTCCCTAATTCTTACTACCATTTAACCTTTCATGTGTACTACACAGCAGTTGACATCAGACACTCATCAATGATTTCCTTATTAATTGAGCAGTCATGTAGTCTTAAGGTATACATACATTTGTCACTTTCTTAGTTATGTTTTATAGATCTGATACATGTTGAACAACTCTCTATATCAAAATGAGTGTAAATAATGTGAATACATTGTTACATCAGGTGACCCATGGACGGTAAGTTGTGTGATTCAAGATGGAGGACCGGATAATGGCTGCCCAATACAACTCAACTTATATGGTAACCAAGGAAATAGTGGATCCATTGTCGTTGGGAACACAGATGGTTTTACATTTGATGGACAAGATGGAAATGTAGTACAGGTAAGAGTGTTATTCCTTTCAAAGGCTCATGACAAAACACCAGGATTGGTTAGAACAAACTAATATTGATCATTGAGCAGTGTCAACTTTGAATTCTTTTTTTATAATCTTCACATACATTTAACACATTCCCTCCTATAGATTATCAAGACTGGTCATAGTTGAAAACAAAATCAGACAACCATGAATTAAAGGAAGTGTAAAATACCTGTTTGCTTGTTATATTGAGTGAATAAAAGTTGATTTTAATTATAAAGTTTTGGGTTTAAGTCATTGACTAATTTTCATAGTGATTATTATTATTATCATTTTAGATAGAAATACCTGTAATTGGTTCAGTATTGCTTAACTTACCAATTATGCCATCAATTGGGGTTTTATAGGTCAGGGTTAACGAGAGTGTTGGCGAACTTTACAAGGTCAGAGTTGGTTTCCATGGCAATGGACAAGAAGAAGCTTGGTACAGTGAAGGAAATGCTCCAAAAGCATATGTAGAAAACGTAAGCTTGCAAGGTCTTATTTATTTTTTATATTTTTTTTATCTTAAAAAGTATAAAGCTGTAGTAATTGGAGTTTATAAGGTCTGCCAGATGAGTTTGACAGTATCAATTTAATACCATAATTAAGTAATTGTCCTCTTTGGTTATGTACTGATCTCATTGATTCTAATTTACCCTTTAGGTACTTGTTAAAGCTAGTTGCACACAGTATCATTTTAACAACAGTTCTTTTTTTGACAGCATGTGCTTAACACAATTGAAATATATCATAATAATCAAGTTTTACTGATAGTTATGTAGAAGTTGTTGTAAATGCCTGAATATAAGAAAACATGAGCATATTGGACTTTGTATTCACTAACATGAAAATTATAACAAGGAACAGAAAGTACAAAACAAACAGTACAAGTGAACTTGTTTTTTGGTAGGCCTCCACTCAGGAATTGATAGGGAATTAACTTAAAACAAATTCAAATCAGTTGTTCTACAAATTGTTTACTCACAGTGTCTTAAAATGAACTTCCTTTCCAACCCTTCTCAAAATAATACTTTTAGAAATATTCATTTTTGCAACCACAAGAAGACATTTAAAAAGTAAATATGGGGAAAATGCTATCAGGTATTCAATCCCCCTTCTCACTGATTTCTATTGAGTAAGAATGGAAACATCATTGAAACATTCATGTAATCATCTCCAATTTTAGCTGAAACTAAAGAATGATGTGACAGGAGAAGAATTTGACTTTGTTGCGGGTGTTACGATAGAGATGGATAAACACAATGATTTCTGGAGAGAACTTCCTGTTAAAACTTCTGAGAGTCAACTTTCAGGTCAGTTTATTTATGGAGGAGTTCATAAACGAATCCCGGAATAAACGCCCACCCTAAAAAAATGCATAGCAGAAGAAACCCCCACTCATTGTTTGCATACATGGAAGAAACCCCCATCCATAGCGGAAGAAACCCCCAACTTGTTTTCAGATAGGTGGAATAAACCCCCATTCTAACTGTTGTCCATACTGTAAGCCAACCACTGACTAGTAATTTGATTCTGAATTTTCCAAGTTAAAGCAATAATCAACATATTGCATTATACAATTTGATTAATTGATCAAACATGCTCACCATAGTTTCTCACCATGATAGCACTATCGAGATAATTGACACATTGGAAAAACAGTTCAAGTGAGAATGATTGTTAATGAGGACTGAAATAGACCTAACTTCTGCCCACCCTTGTGATTCTTTATAATCTCCATGTGATGTGATTTCATATGCAAGATGCAAAGATGGGAATCTATGATTTTGTTATTTATATAAACCATTTCTAAAAACAAACACTAACTGAAGTCAATGCTATCAAATTAATGCGCCATTACAAGCATTTATCTTTGTAGTAGCACAATATGAAATATAAAATTGTATATTGTAATGATGGAATTGAATCTCATTATGCATGCGCTAAACATGTTAAAATTGTTTTGAGTGATCTTGGATTTCAGTACTTATGGAAGAGTAATGTTGTAAATGCTGGTCATCTGTCTGCTATTAAACAGCGGATATATGACCAATATTTACAACAGTGTTTTAGTGATATCAACTCACAAAGTAAACTCGAAACTTATTCACTTGTAAAGAATTCAATTGATCTCGAAACATATCTCCTTGTAGTATCTAATCCTCTGTACAGACAGGCTAGGCTTTAAGTAAGCTTAGAAGCTCAAATCACTCAATTAATATAGAGATAGGTCGACATAATAATATTGCAAGGGAAAACAGGAAATGTTTAAAATGTTGTATGAATGTAATTGAAAACGAATTTCATTTTGTTTTGGTATGTCCATTTTATCGACATATAAGAAACGTGATTTCGCTAAAGTATTATTGTAGATGGCCTACCCAACAGAAGTTTATCAGTCTTTTGAGTATGCAATCCACAGTATTATTACAACAACTCGCAAAGTACTTATACACAGCTTTCAAATTCTGTCAGATTGATAATTAAGACACTATCGTTTAGTCAGATGCTGATTGTCAAGAAACATATATTGCATGTATCTTTCATTCTGTCCTAAATTCTTGTTTGTTTGTTTTTTCTTTCTTTTCTCATGTGTATGTTATATGTAATACTTACCATTTTGTACCGCCTTTATGGCTATAAAACAACAAATGTTTTTCGCCAATAGAATAATTTTGACTTGACTTGACTTGACTGCGATATGAAAGGGGTCCCTTTTTAAAGGGACTTTACATGTTTGCATCATTGAAGGTAATTAACGCGTCACTAATACAAACAATTGTACATGTTTGCATCCAATTTACATTAAAAAAAGGTAATTATCGTAGCTATCGAACTAATGTGTCATCAAAACAATCAGATTACCTGTAATGTTGTTCACTACAATATTGGAAAGGGATTTTACATGTTTGGTCCGCATAGATATGTTTGGGGGTTCATTCTGCATATGCAAAACTAGCTAGGGGGTTTATTCCGCATATGCAAAATACGAGTGGGGGTTTCTTCCGCTATGCTGTTTTCTAGGGCGGGGGTTTATTCTGGCAGGGGTTTATTTCGTACACCTTCATAAATGAGGGGATTCTACATTGTTTCTTGTTAACCCATTCCTTTCAATAGGATTCTGTTACTTGTCCACAATGCAGGATACATTTATAAAGTATGACAAACATAATTGCTTATGTCATATCGGGTAGAAACCATTGTGACAATAATAAATTTCTCTTTAAAGTTTTTTTGTAAAAAGGAAGTTTGATTTCATTTCTTAATAGTTACTCACTTTAGAATGGGAAAAGGTAGATGCCTTCTTATTGTGTTTTTTGTTGATACTATTTCTTTAATTCTAAATTGTTCCTATTATTGATGCAGTAATCTAAGACAATAACATACATATTCACTTTGAAATTTGTTGAAAAACATTGGGAATCCTCATGGGGGAGGTATAGAGAGTTTTTGAAGTTCTCTAGACTGATTACAGAGACATCCTTATCCCTGATAAGAAAAGAACAAGCAATTGCTTGCAAAAAACAAACAAAATTTGCCTAAACCTTTTTTTTTTTTTTTTTATGTCATTTTTATGGACACCACTACTGGATGTATGTGTGTGTTATACTTATGTAAGTCCCCTATTTTAGTGTTCCAGTACAATGTGTGGACACCACTACTGGATGTATGTGTGTTATACTTAAGTCCCCTATTTCAGTGTTCCAGCACAATGTGTGAACACCACTACTGGATGTATGTGTGTGTTATACCTATGTAAGTCCCCTATTTTAGTGTTCCAGTACAATGTGTGGACACCACTACTGGATGTATGTGTGTGTTATAATTATGTAGGTCCCCTATTTTAGTGTTCCAGTACAATGTGTGGACACCACTACTGGATGTATGTGTGTGTTATACCTATGTAAGTCACCTATTTCAGTGTTCCAGTACAATGTGTGGACACCACTACTGGATGTATGTGTGTGTTATACTTATGTAAGTCCCCTATTTTAGTGTTCCAGTACAATGTGTGGACACCACTACTGGATGTATGTGTGTGTTATACTTATGTAAGTCCCCTATTTCGTGTTCCAGTACAATGTATGGACACCACTACTGGATGTATGTGTGTGTTATAATTATGTAAGTCCCCTATTTAAGTGTTCCAGTACAATGTGTGGACACCACTACTGGATGTATGTGTGTGTTATACTTATGTAGGTCCCCTATTTCAGTGTTCCAGTACAGTGTGTGGACACCACTACTGGATGTATGTGTGTGGACACCACTACTGGATGTATGTGTGTGTTATACCTATGTAAGTCCCCTATTTTAGTGTTCCAGTTGGACACCACTACTGGATGTATGTGTGTGTTATACCTATGTAAGTCCCCTATTTTAGTGTTCCAGTTGGACACCACTACTGGATGTATGTGTGTGTTATACCTATGTAAGTCCCCTATTTCAGTGTTCCAGTACAATGTGTGGACACCACTACTGGATGTATGTGTGTGTTATACTTAAGTCCCCTATTTCAGTGTTCCAGTACAATGTGGAGGTTCATACAGGGGATGTATCAAACGAAGGTGTAGATTCTGTAGTTACTCTGCAGATATTCGGTGAGAGAGGGGATACAGGCGTTAGAAGGCTGCTCGCACCACTAAATACAGAAAACAGATTTGAAGCTCTAGGGGTAAGGATTGAGCTTGGGTAGCATTTTAACAAATTGCTTGAGGAAAATAGTTGTGCAAGTCAAGACCTATGAACATGGATATCATCCAAATCAAATGTACACTATTGTCATGTAACACATCATTGGAGGCATTTCTGAGTGATAACTTTGCAATAATTTTGCTGTTCTCAATATTGAAATAAGAGGGAATGTTATTTTTATGGTACACAAGTTCTTAGCATTAAATGTTAAGTAAAACTTACCTTGCTTTTATTTAGCATGGATCCTATATTGAATGTTAAATTCGGGGGTTCACTATGATTTTATGAGTTACAAATGACAAAATCGAAGAAAGTGTGATAAGGTTTTTTTTTCATCTCCTAACACAAAGATTGTTTTTCAATGGTAAAACAGTTTGTGGCTTAGGAAGGAATTGTATAATAGATGATGATATGCTTGTAGGTTCAGCAGTTGCTCTAACTGCCGTAATATAACTGATCTTGGATCCTACTTAATGTTTGTGCCTTAACTTTAACTCCCTTTTTATTGTACTTTTGGTTAGTTTTATTAGGAAAGCTTCTTATCTATTACAGAAAGACACCTTTGTTGTACCAGCTGTTGACCTTGGACAGCTTATAAAGGTGAAGGTCACTCATGCAGGATCTGATTGGCTGTTAAATAAGGTTGTGGTGATGGAGAGAGACACTGATTCAATACTGTATGTGTTTGACTGTGGCAAGTGTTTGAATGCTGGAGTGGATGGTGGAAAGGAGGAAGTAGTTTTACCTCTGAGTGATATAGTAGACAAAACTCAAGCACCCCTTGTGGAAGAAATGGACCATGAGGAAGAAGACCAATCCGAGCTATTCACAGGTATTTATGGAAAACTGAGTGCCATCATTGCAAAACACAGCCATATATCTGAAGACACAATACCTTTGTAAAGGCCTTTTAAGAATTAAATTTTGAAAAAATAGTAAAGGTTGATGTTTAATATGGGGATAAATGGAAGAGCTTTATGACATAAGATGATCCATTGATTTGCACTCCAATATAACACTTTTTTATAGAGATGTAAATCATGCATGTTTATGTTAAACATGGGATGAGTGGAAGGTATATAACACTGTATATGAAGATGTTAATCAAATGAATTGATGTTTGACAGGGGATGAGTGGAATCTCTATATTACTACATCTGATGATCCAGAGAGTGGAACAGACTCTGATGTAACGCTGACTGTATATGGAAATGATAATAATATGGCTTGATGTTAAACAGGTTATGAGTGGAAGGTATATAACACTGTATATAGAGATGTTAATCATATGGCTTGATGTTTGACAGGAGATAAGTGGAAGGTATATAACACTGTATATGGAGATGTTAATCATATGGCTTGATGTGTGACGGGGAATGAGTGGAAGGTATATAACACCGTATATGGAGATGTTAATAATATGGCTTGTTGTTTGACAGAGGATGAGTGGAAGGTATATAACACTGTATATGGAGATGTTATTAATATGTCTTGTTGTTTGACAGGGGATGAGTGGAAGGTATATAAAACTGTATATAGAGATGTCAATCATATGGCTTGATGTTTGACAGGAGATAAGTTGAAGGTATATAACACTGAATATGGAGATGTTAATAATATGGCTTGATGTTTGACAGGGGATGAGTGGAAGGTATATAATGCTGTATATGGAGATGTTAATCATATGGCTTGATGTTTGACAGGGGATGAGTGGAACAGACTCTAATGTAACACTGACTGTATATGGAAATGATAATAATATTGCTTGATGTTTAACAGGTTATGAGTGGAAGGTATATAACACTGTATATAGAGATGTCAATAATATGGCTTGATGTTTGACAGGAGATGAATGGGAGGTATATAACACCGTATATAGAGATGTCAATCATATGGCTTGATGTTTGACAGGAGATAAGTGGAAGGTATATAACACTGAACATGGAGATGTTAATAATATGGCTTGATGTTTGACAGGAGATGAATGGGAGGTATATAACACCGTATATGAAGATGTTAATCATATGGCTTGATGTTTGACAGGGGATGAGTGGAAGGTATATAATGCTGTATATGGAGATGTTATTCATATGGCTTGATGTTTGACAGGGGATGAGTGGAAGGTTTATAACGCTGTATATGGAGATGTTAATCATATGGCTTGATGTTTAACAGGGGATGAGTGGAAGGTATATAACGCTGTATATGGAGATGTTAATCATATGGCTTGATGTTTGACAGGAGATGAGTGGAAGGTATAGAACACTGTATATGGATATGTTAATCATATGGCTTGATGTTTGACAGGGGATGAGTTGAAGGTATATAACACTGTATATGGAGATGTAAATAATATGGCTTGATGTTTGACAGGGGATGAGTGGATGGTATATAACCCTGTATATGGAGATGTTAATCATATGGCTTGATGTTTGAAAGGGGATGAGTGGAAGGTATATAACACTGTTTATGGAGATGTTAATCATATGGCTTGATGTGTGACAGGGAATGAGTGGAAGGTATATATCACTGTATATGGAGATATTAATCATATGGCTTGTTGTTTGACAGGGGATAAGTGGAAGGTATATAACACTGTATATGGAGATGTTAATCATATGGCTTGATGTGTGACAGGGAATGAGTGGAAGGTATATATCACTGTATATGGAGATATTAATCATATGGCTTGTTGTTTGACAGGGGATAAGTGGAAGGTATATAACACTGTATATGGAGATGTTAATCATATGGCTTGATGTGTGACAGGGAATGAGTGGAAGGTATATATCACTGTATATGGAGATATTAATCATATGGCTTGTTGTTTGACAGGGGATAAGTGGAAGGTATATAACACTGTATATGGAGATGTTAATAATATGGCTTGATGTTTAACAGGAGATAAGTGGAAGGTATATAACACTGTATATGGAGATGTTAATCATATGGCTTGATGTTTGACAGGAGATAAGTGGAAGGTATATAACACTGGTTATGAAGATGTTAATCATATGGCTTGTTGTTTGACAGGGGATAACTGGAAGGTATATAACACTGTATATGGAGAAGTTAATCATATGGCTTGATGTTTGACAGGAGATAAGTGGAAGGTATATAACACTGTATATGGAGATGTCAATCATATGGCTTGTTGTTTGACAGGAGATGAGTGGAAGGTATATATTACCACATCCGATGATACAGAGAGTGGTACAGACTCCAATGTAACTCTGACTGTATACGGGGATGCAGACAACACTGGTCCTATAGAACTTGGGTCAGCCGGAACAGGATTCTTCTACACAGGGAAAACAGATGCATTTGATGTAACACCTTTTTTAATATACTTTATGAATTTCTTTTGCATTAACTACAATGTTTGTTTCTCTTATTACTGGTGTTTGATGATGGAAGTTAATTGAAAGAAAAAAATGTGTTTTGGACTTGAAAAATATGCCAAACACATAAGGTAATAATCAGAATGTGTCAGAGCACATGTTAGAAGGCAGTTGATATGTTTGTGTGAATAGTTCTATGTAAACAGCTTTCAAAAAACTTTAAATACGTTCTATTTTCACTAGTGATAAAGCATTAGATGGGTGATATTTCATTGTTATTTGTTCACAGGTTACATTAGATCCTGAGAGTCTAGGACAGATTCGTAAAATCAGGCTTGAACATGACAACACAGGGAAAGCATGGAAAGTTGAAAAGGTATTACACCGTAGATTTTCTTTATTTGAATTATGAATAGTTTGTAGGAAATAAAAAGTTTCCCCTTATTTTGAAATCCCAATATTATCTCAAATATATTCTGAGACTATAGTAAGTTTCCTGTTCTGATCTAGGTGGCATCAGATAACATTTAAACTGTGTTATAGAGAGACATGAAGATTCATGAGTCTCCATTAATAACGGAACAATCATAGGTTATTACGTGTACATATTCGTCTTGCTGCAATGGTGTTTTATATTGATATGTTTCTAGGACAGGAATGTATAGTGTATATGAAAGTCATCTCCATGATCAAATACATGTTTGTGACATGTCTTTATACCTCCTTTTAAAGGCCACTGTAACTAAAGGACAAATCACAAATTATGAGCAATTGATCCTTTTTTCACAATGGTTTCTACCAATATCATAATGGAATCTATTTATTTTGATTTTTTTTTTTTTGGCTTTTGTTGCTTTCAAATTGGACTTGTAACAAGTTCCCAGTTGGCAGAAAAGGTAAAAAAAGATGCTTATATATGAAGGATTTATTCAATTTCTGTATCTTTATATTATTGATCATGGCATTTAGTTTTTCCAATGAATTTTCTTTTCAGGTAACACTTGTTAACCTTAAAGATAAAACTGAGCTGCTATTCCCAATAGACCGATGGTTGAGCCTTGAGAAAAGTGGCCAGGATATTGCTGTCGAGATTCCTACAGTGGGACATGATTGGCCAGGTATTTAGAAGTTACATCTTTGTAAAGCTGAGGATGATATAAAGGGTAACATAAACAACCATGTTAATTTGTTAGGATCCTGCAAACTACAAATTACATTATCCTTGATTGCAAAAACAGTTACAGTTTTAGCAATATCAATATAATACAAATATTTCATGACAAACAACATATAAACGTATAGATGATAGCTGAAGAAAGTTGTTAGGAAGTGTATTTTTACTAATGATTCAGTTTCATAAGACATTACTTCTTTTGAAAATGAATAACTAATTTTAATTATTTTGTTTACCTGCAAAGAAGATGAATTTTGCCAAATTATTCTATTTGATAGGAGAATTTGAAGACATAAGATTAACAGTTCTTGTAATGACGGTCATGTATGATAATATCTTTTTATGTATTTCTTTCTTAATTCTGTAAACTTCGAGCATATAAGCAAGAAATGATACTCGTTTTCCACTACCCCAGAAGTACAATTTGGACAAATTTGTTGATTTTGTGCTATGTCATTATGGCGCCCGACTTCGATGTTAAGAGTATGTGTGGAAGTATGTAATTTAACTAAAGCATTTCTATATTTTGCCTCTTTGATACAGTCTAGGTACTTTTCAACAATGAATTAGTGTTTAAATGAACTGCATATTTTTAAGCGGGATGAGTTATTGATAGATGCATACCAGTGCTGTTAGAATATATTAAATAGTACTGCTAGTACTACCAATACTACTGATCACACCAAAAGGAGAAAGGTCGCATTTTACAATAGAGTTTGTAAAGGCAAATTGTAAAATGATTCTTGGTAGGATAAAAAGTGTTGTAGGTAAGATAGAGAACTATTTTCCGATGTAAAATCCAATGATAAATGTTTAAATTTTGTTGAGAAACTGTCTAGGTTTTCCAAGGAGGCTGATAAAGGCTTTTATTGAAGGTTTATACAGAGGAATAAAGTTATCTTACTTAAACATGGAATATAGAATCTACAGTAAACAAAATGAGGCTGCATATTCCATTCCAATTAAACATAGCTGTTAAGTCTTTTCTGGAACAGCTTTCTATGTGTATGTATCTTAAGCATGTTCTTTTTCAGCCACTGTGTAATGTAGTTTTTATGAAAAAATCCTGTTTTCTTAACTCTTTTAAGATCTCTTAAGACCTATAGACAAACATTCCCAATTTCAAAAGGCACATTTTTCGAGATGTCACAAGAGAAAGTAAATTCTAACTTATCTCCAAGGGGTATGCTGATGTTTTGATATCACTACATAAACTGCAATATTGAAATAAGTTATGAAGTTTTCACATATATGTCTCTAAAATTTGTTTGTAGAATGTGTATGAAGACTGAAATAAAAGAAAGCCATGTTTATATTCCAGTAAGAGACTATGTTGTTCGCACAGTGACTGGTGATGGGTTCGGATCTGGCACCGATGCAGCAGTGTATGTCAACATTATAGGGACTCTAGGGGACACTGGAAAGCGGTACCTGGTACACGGACTGGAGAGCCATACTGACAAGTTTGAATCTGGGCAGGTAGGATTAACTTTTGGTTTTGGAGATGAAAACAGTTGTCTGTACTTCATCAATAGTCATTAAGGAGGACTTCTTGTCTCAGCTGTTTGTCCCTTATCTTTGTATGTAAACAATACTTCCAAACTCGATTATAACTACACTCAGCGGATTTTCTAAACGGTCACCTGATGTTTTATCATAATAAAAGAAATCTAAAGAATGCTGATCAACACTTTTCCTTTATCTATTTTGTGCATTTTATTCCAAAAGTAAACAAAAAAATAATAATAAAATTAAACAAGAGTAAAGTTCATAACAAAAGGGGTTAACACAAGCACCCTAAAAACAAAAAGTAACATAATTAATAAAAGTGTGGTTTCATAGAGTTTCATAAGCAGTATGTCCCCCACCGGCAGCGATAACAGCATGACATCTTGCTCTCATTGAGGCAATGTATCGGTGAAGATACTGCTGGCGTATTGCTCCCCATAACCTAACCACATCATTTGTGAGATCAGCGATATTAACCGGTTGTGGGTGGGCTTGGACTTGTCTCTTTAACAAGTCCAATACGTGTTCAATAGGGTTTAAGTCAGGACTTTTCGCAGGCCATGGTAGTATTCGGATGTTGTTGGCAGTGAGCATAGCCTGTGCGGCTCTTGCCACATGGCAAGGTGCGTTATCCTGTGCCAGTATCATTTCGAGATTGGCACGGCAATGGGGTATCAGTACAGGCTGAAGAATGTTATCCATGTAACGTCTTGCATTTAAGTTGCCTTGAATAAGAATGATGGGTGTTTCGTATGAAGTGATATTCCTGCCCAAAACATAACTGAGCCTCCCTGAACTGATCAGCTTCAACAAGACAATTCTCATTGTTACGCTCTCCCCGGCCGCAGTCACGTCTGTCGGGTCCACAGAGATTGATCTCCTAGTTTCATCCACGAATAAAACATTGGCCCAGTCCGCTCGGGTAAACCTTAAATGGCGTCTCGCCCACGCTAGCTGGACCAGTTTGTGTCTATCAGAAAGACTTAGAACCTTTGGTGGACGCTGGGCTCACAAACCTACGGCTCTGAGACGATTGGGTACAGTCTTTGGGTAGATCAGACTTTTGCGAAAACCAATGGTCTGCCTCGCAGTGGCTGCAGCATGTGTAAACCTATCCCGTAAATGCGTAAGGACAATGTACCTGTCTTAGCGAGCAGTTGTCACTCGTGTTGGCGGTCGTCTTCGAATGTCAGCAACACTTCTGGTTCGTCTGAATTTCGCTAACAATACCTGCATTGTGGATAGTCGCCTATTGAAATGGCGTGCTACCTAAAATTTTAATTAAAATCACATTTAACGGCAATCAGATATCAAATCCAATGATTTAATAAGAAACTTTTCAAAAAATAATAATTCAGATACGATTGTGAACATACCTGTCTTATTGGAGTGCCAGCATCCATCATTCTAACGGCTAGTCTGCGTTTTTCAATGCTCATTCTAGCCATTGTTGTTCCGTCTTGTGTATCAACTACAAATTGAATTCACTTCAAATTGAAAACTTACCGTGTCATTTTCGTGGTTCACGTGCCGCTTTGAAGGATTCGAACCCATCATTCCGCACGATAAACCGTGTGTTTAAATCGGTGTTTTCTTTGCGATGGCCGATTCCCGACCTCTTGGAACAATTGTATGACATGTGAAAATAGAGATTGATGATTTACATTTTAATTCGTTGAACTAAATTTAGTGACCGTTTAGAAGATCCGCTGAGTGTTTTTGGTTATTTTCATTTAATTTCATGGGAAACTTCATAATGTGGTTCTCATCTTATTTTCAAAGGAAGGAATCCAAACGGAACCATGGCAATAGATATCAAACAAAAATTTCGGTTATGGGATACACATTTCACTTATTTTATTGTTTTGTTTTCCAAGTTCTATTATCTCTTATGACAGAAATGTATATTTGGTAGATGTCTCTCTATCAAATTCCGAATTTCGATTTCTACAGAAGACCTTTGTAACATTGTTTGATATTTGACCTTTATTGAAATCTTTAAAGAGACTTTTTAATCCAGAGATGGTTGTTTTGATTTGGGTCTCAAGCCATTTTAAACAATACTTTAGTTATATGTCAGTGGCCAGTACAACTGTCTAAGTGTCTGGTATTCCCTACACGCACCAGTACTGCATAGTATGCTTCCCTAGTTGCTGACCACTTTCACATATGACAGAAATGTATATTTGGTAGATGTCTCTCTGTCATATTCCGAATTTTGATTTCTACAGATCTTGGTAACATTGTTTTTGATACTTGACCTATAATGAGATCTTTCAAGAGATTTCTTAATCAAAAGGTGGTTGTTTTGATATTGGTCTCAAGCCAACTCAACAATATTTTAGTTATATCCCAGCGGCCTGTGCAACTATCTATATTCCTATTATTGCCTTACCAGCACAAGGACTGCATAGTATATTTTCCAAGCCGCTGACTACTATCTTACATAAATGTAATTGGTCAGTGTAGATAGAGAAAAATAATTCATATAGCATTGACTTGGTTAGATTTTGGAAGTAATGTTAGCAAAGACTAGTGTTGAAGTCAGGATCCCTATATTCCAGGTGAGAACACTAATGTCTGACCTGATGAATGACTTGATTTCCATACAATAATACTATTTGGTTTCAGGTTGATACTTTCCTTGTTCAAGCTGTTGACCTTGGGCGACCAACAGAAGTGCTGATAGGTCATAATGGACAGGGCCCAGGATCTGGATGGTACCTCAAATCTGTCCTGATCAAAGAATCCATGGACACATCGGAAACCTATGTGTTTACATGTGAAAAGTAAGGACAATACATGTATATATTTCTTATCTAGCTCAAAGAACATTTATGATCGGTCTATGCTACACATTAGTTTTACGGCTTTCCATTAAAGGTGGTTTAGCGGATTTATATCTGATTGTATCATTGGCTTTTTTCACATTCAAATGTGATCTTTAGTCAGGTCAAAATGGTTCAATGTTAAATCCCTTTCTCTTACAATATACATGAAATTCAGAATAATTATCTTGTTCTTTAGCTCAGATAAATGAGAAGAATATTTGAGCCAATATCTTCATAAAAATTTGTATCACATGTATATAAAACTTTAATCTTTCCTTTCGCACAGATGGCTGCATGATGAAAAGGAAGATGGACACACAGAGAGATTGCTTCCATTGGACAAACTGGACAAGGAGGGTGAATCTTATCTTGTAAGTCAGGAACAACCTAACATACCAGAGGATCAGGAACATGAACACACTCAACTGGGAGACGAACAGGAAAAAGATCAATCTGAGGATGAAAGTATTGTCAGGGATAAAAAACAAGAAGAGGATGAGAACAGTGTCAATGCAGAAGATGAATTAAACCAAGATGGTTTAGTTAAAAATGATGGCCCTGATAGAAAACAAGAAGAGGATGAGAACGTTGATGCTGTAAATGAGAATCAGGATGACTTGTACGAAAATAAAAGAGAAGTGGACTCGTATCAGTCATTCATTCAGAATGAACAAAAGATAAAAGAAGAAGAGGAGGCAGAAGAGAATGTGTCAAAACCCAATGAGCCAAATACAAATGATGACAGAAAATCAAATGCGAGTGAGCCAGGTGATAGTTTACAAGGAAAGGATGCTGGTCCTAAACCTAAATCTAGAGAAGGAAGCACAACTTACAGGATCAAGACACCAGAGGACCAAACAAACCCCTCATAAATGTGTGGCTTTATTTTCAATTTTCTGAATCATACATCATCAAACACCATAAAACAATGTGGTTAGATAAAGATAGTGTGTTGATTGTAGTGCTTGTATCATTTAAAGATCACAAGTCTCTGATTTTCCTATAAAAGGATGTCTGCAACTGGAGGAAACCCAAAATCTAGCTTAATACCTACACAGATGTTTGTATGAAAATAAAAACAGAATTATTTTGTGAAGAAACCCTTCTTTCCATGCAATGTCAAAGAGCCAACATTGGTCTTTTTAATATATTGATTACATAATATGTTTAACAACTGCCTGAAAAAAAACCTGCCTGAAATGGAGGTGTGACAAACATGTTTTTATAATAAGGATTATTTATGAGGTAACAAAAAGATACTAATGAGGCAAGAGGAAAACCGGAACGGGAACATTACCCAATTTTAAATGAAGAGTCTTTTATGAATTGACAGAATTGTTATTTCTGAAACTTGTAAAATTCAGTTTTGATTATGAAAAAGCGTTTTTGGCATTTTTAGGAATAATTTACTTCTTGAGCTGAATGTATTATTGCAGAGAAATATTTGTAATTTATGAAAAAAAGTTCATTGATTTTATAGTATTTAATGTCCCTGATAATTAAATATGGGATTTGTTAATTAGTGACTTTTCCATTCATTTATATAGAAAATGATAATTACTCATGAATTGAGTTTAGACCATGACAATTTGACTAAAAGTGTCTTCCACAAAGAGCTTATTTCTATTCACATGTTTAGATTACCCAATGTTTAATGTGTAAATGATACATATATGCCATAGGATTTACAAGGCCAAATATCCGTCCATTTTTTATATTTTTGTAAATTATACATTATCACGAGATTTATTTCTTTTATCTTTTACTTATACATGTATGTAAAATATGCTTATATCAATGAATATTTAGAAAGATAGATGTCTAAGAAATGGAGTCTTTAAAGCCTCCCTGAATTATCTGTAGTATACATACTGTGCCAAGATTTCAAACACTGCCAAAACAGTACAATTGGGAGGAATGGTAGAATTTTTTTTCCGCCTGTCTATAAATCTCTTTGAAAAAAAAAGCCATTTTACTTTTCTCGGATTGAGCGCCCAATTTAAATCAAGTAAACCAATCACTACCCAGTTTTTCAATGTTTAAGAAGTGTTGGTAATCTTCGCATAAAGCCATGTATTTTCATGTTCTCTTCTCACCCCATGTCCCTTGCCAGATGTTTACGAGTGTCTAACTAGAAAATGATTTTACATAACCACCAGCAACTCTTTGTGATCAAAACAGATCAGTCTGGTTAGGGAACACCAAGTACATGTATAAAACTTTGTGATCAAAACAGATCAGTCTGGTTAGGGAACACCAAGTACATGTATAAAACTTTGTGATCAAAACAGATCAGTCTGGTGGGTGATCAAAACAGATCAGTCTGGTTAGGGAACACCAAGTACATGTATAAATCTTTGTGATCAAAACAGATCAGTCTGGTTAGGGAACACCAAGTACATGTATAAAACTTTGTGATCAAAACAGATCAGTCTGGTTAGGGAACACCAAGTACCTGTATAAAACTTTGTGATCAAAACAGATCCGTCTGGTTAGGGAACACCAAGTACATGTATAAAACTTTGTGATCAAAACGGATCAGTCTTTTTAGGGAACACCAAGTACATGTATAAAACTTTGTGATCAAAACAGATCAGTCTGGTTAGGGAACACCAAGTACATGTATAAAACTTTGTGATCAAAACAGATCAGTCTTGTTAGGGAACACCAAGTACATGTATAAAACTTTGTGATCAAAACAGATCAGTCTGGTAAGGGAACACCAAGTACCTGTATAAAACTTTGTGATCAAAACAGATCAGTCTGGTTAGGGAACACCAAGTACATGTATAAATCTTTGTGATCAAAACAGATCAGTCTGGTTAGGGAACACCAAGTACCTGTATAAAACTTTGTGATCAAAACAGATCAGTCTGGTTAGGGAACACCAAGTACATGTATAAAACTTTGTGATCAAAACGGATCAGTCTTTTTAGGGAACACCAAGTACATGTATAAAACTTTGTGATCAAAACAGATCAGTCTTGTTAGGGAACACCAAGTACATGTATAAAACTTTGTGATCAAAACAGATCAGTCTTGTTAGGGAACACCAAGTACATGTATAAAACTTGTGAATTGTAGGCAGTGGTCTGTGATATTTTGTATCTACTACATTTTGTCGTAGTTTTTTTCTTATTTAATTTGCCAATATTAGATTATTATTTTAGTACTGTGATTTTTCTATTTATTAATTGTTGATTTGTTCAGATTTTATGTTACTTAAAGAATTCCCCAATGTGACTTTGTCACATGTTTTGATCCTGTAGTGTGTCACATATTGTCACTGTTGAACAATCGGATAAGTGCATTCTTTAGTTACTTTAAGGAATTGCACATTTATATTTCACTGATACAACATTGTTCTAGGATCCTTTTACCTAATAACTCAAGAGGGCCAGTTCTTTATGCTGAAGTCATGGTAGAATGATCCACTGTTTGGGTTCTTTGGCTGAGCGTAGTAAAGTTAAGCAATTTCAAATATGTAGGCTTTGAATTGTCAAATATCAAAACACCTAATGGGATAATGGATGAAGAAGCAAATAACATTCTTTAAACATGTTTACATATGAAATGATATTCGTGTATTCAGAATAAAGACATCTGTTTTAACCAACAAAGCCATTTTATGGTGTTTACTCTATTCGTCTACAGTGGCTATATTGTACCCATGGTGTTTACTCTATTCGTCTAGAACAGTGGCTTTATTGTACCCATGGTGTTTACTCTATTCGTCTAGAACAGTGGCTATATTGTACCCATGGTGTTTACTCTATTTGTCTAGAACAGTGGCTATATTGTACCCATGGTGTTTACTCTGTTCGTCTAGAACAGTGGCTATATTGTACCCATGATGTTTACTCTATTCGTCTAGAACAGTGGCTATATTGTACCCATGGTGTTTACTCTATTCGTCTAGAACAGTGGCTATATTGTACCCATGGTGTTTACTCTATTCGTCTAGAACAGTGGCTATATTGTACCCATGGTGTTTACTCTATTCGTCTAGAACAGTGGCTATATTGTACCCATGGTGTTTACTCTGTTCGTCTAGAACAGTGGCTATATTGTACCCATGGTGTTTACTCTATTCGTCTAGAACAGTGGCTATATTGTACCCATGGTGTTTACTCTATTCGTCTAGAACAGTGGCTATATTGTACCCATGATGTTTACTCTATTCGTCTAGAACAGTGGCTATATTGTACCCATGGTGTTTACTCTATTCGTCTAGAACAGTGGCTATATTGTACCCATGGTGTTTACTCTATTCGTCTAGAACAGTGGCTATATTGTACCCATGGTGTTTACTCTATTCGTCTAGAACAGTGGCTATATTGTACCCATGATGTTTACTCTATTCGTCTAGAACAGTGGCTATATTGTACCCATGATTAGAAGTTCTTATGCTGATTCTAGATGCCATTTCATGGAATGACACCAAGTAGTGATGTTCATTGTGATATTCATAATTCTGTTTCGTCTATTTGATGATAGATATTTTACTTTTCCTTAGTAACTGGGATATTTTAACCTCACCAGGCTTGATTAAAGCAAGTATTTACAGTATGCTGAAGTCATGATTCCTACGACGTTTCAAAAGAGTGAATCTCTTGATATGAATGTAAACCTTAATAAACAATAAACAGACTCATAGATCTTTAGTATTTTTATAAACTTGTAGAAGTGTATAGATTGGATGAATTGATATACTCCAAGAAAAAACTCTCATGAGCAACCAATAGCGAGAAAGACGTTCTTTCATATGTCCCAACATCTTTTTGTCTTCTTTAAAAAAGAAACGAAGTCATCGATGGCTGATATAAATTATAGACTGCACTACTATTATCATCTGTATTTGCATGGGCTGAAACGTCATGACCCAATGTGAGACAAATCAATTTTACAGAACCATTTGTTTCTTTGTTTAATGTTTTCAAAACTGTATGTAATAAAATGTTGCAACATTTATTTTATTTTTGTTACTTAATTTTAGCTTTGGCCTGCCGTCGTACATATTTCAACCGGGTTATTTAAAAGAAACAACATATACTTAGAGTGTTTTGTTTGCTTGTTTGAAACGTACTTTTTTCTTATTTAAATGTTGACGCAGATTTCTTCCTCAATTCCATAAACAACCTGTTCGACCGGAAGCTACGTTACAGTGTTAATGGTATGTGTGTATCCACATTACCTAGAGAGCCATGGAGGGAAGTTTACTCCAATTAAGTGTTTGGTAAGTGTCTACCGAATGACCAAGTTCAGATATCCGACCCACAACCTACCAATCTAGAGGCGCACACTCTGTTTGTGCCGATAACTAAAATGTTGAAAATATCGGAATTCGGTACATTGCTGGCGCATGTATGAGTGCTTTAATATTTCATGCGTTGTTAGCCTTGCAGATTTCACAACGGGTGCGCTGGATTTAAAGTTCACGACTTTGTGCATTGTGGGGCGTCATTATGTTTGGCACTAGTTGTAATCTGGGTGGTTGATCATGGAAACCATACTGAACCGTCTCCGCGAAATAACGAGAAAACGATATTTGCATAACTGGCAGGCAAACATAATTGATTTAATCGAGGACACATTGTCTGTTTGTCTTTGGCGCCAAAACGTTAATGGTGACGTGATTAATCCTGTCTGATTGGTTTGATATAATCTTAATATGGATTCATAACCTTTAACAATCAATTTAATTGTAATATATACGCCAGCGTTTGCCAGAGAGGTACATGAAAAGCATAGAGGACATCTTTCAAGCCACAGCCAATCAGAGTGTGAGCGTAACTTTTCGGCATCCGGTACTTGTTGACGATACGGTATACATCTAGCATCCAGTGGTTTGATGTGTTCCTAAAATAAGCGCTGTTTAAATGGTGTGTGTGGCGTATTTTCCTGGAAATATATAAACATTCATTAATGACCATTAGCTTTTCAATTTAAACAAGAACTACCAATAAAACGTTGCGCTCGGTTATTCGACAAAACGATGAAGAGGGATTTAGGTCTTTGAACAATAATCTGAAGTGACCTAACTTTATGACCCTAAACAAATGTGTGAAGTTTAATCAATTCACTGCAGTTGCTCATGGGATACAAAAAAAGAAATACACAAACTTTAAACAAAAAAAAAGATTTTGAAAGTTCAAGAGGGGTTACAATTTGCCTAAAATTCGGAATTGTGGAGCTTGGTATATGACCTTTCATTATGACCTCAACCAAACACATGTGCCAAGTTTCAACCATATCTCACTTCTAGCTTATGTAATTCATACTAACACGCAAAACTTTAACCAAGACTTTAAAAGTACTAAATGGGACACGGTTACTTGATATCAAAGCCAGAAATATAGAACTTGGTATGCAACATTCCATTATAACCTAAAACATACTTGTGCGGATTTCAATCTATTCCCTACAGTAAAGAACGTAATACAAAGTTGCTTGCTAAACTTTTACCAAGATTTTCAAAGTACAAAAGGAAACATAATTGTTTGATATCTAAGTCAGAGTCAAAGAACCTATGCGTTACAAACACGCAAAACTTAAAAACAAAATTTAAAACTTTTCATGGTTAAAAGGCGCATACTTTGCTTAAAGTCAAAACCAGATTTATGGGACTTGGTCAGAGACCTTTCATATGGTTTAACCCAAACACATATGTGAAGTTTCAATCGTTCACTATAGTAGTAAACGGGAAACAAACTTGCACGCAAAACTTTGACCAATGTGTGACGTCAAGCCCGAGGGAGTTGTATAGCTTTCCACATTCTTCAAATAGTCGAGCTAAAAACGCAGTATTTCTGTACAAATATTTGCAATATGTTTGACAGCAATAGTTTCTAAAACATTTGTCCTCATGCCCAGCACCTGTTCTGCTGTGTTCTACGTTCATGGACACAACTTGAAGCGTTTTAACGTTTTGAATAACCGTTTCCTCCACGATGTAACGCCCATGCAGTAAGAGCGGACAAGTAGTAACTTTAGTCACAAAGGTCTCTATGCAATATCGAAAGAGCATGTTTTGTTATGTGGTTTGGTCGTCTGCTGTTGCCTTTATGAATGACACATTTTTAATTATCATACTGTGAAACCTTTCCCTTTATTAGACTCTCGCAGTCACATGATTGGTTTATGCTTTTTTTTCTTTTATAAATGGGGACAATTGGGAAGGCACAACATATTCCACAATGAATGAAGCGTATATTAACAAATCGTCTACTACTGGAACCTTTATCCTGTTCAAACATCTCGATTCGTTACATTTAGTTGAACAATATGGAATAGTATCATATTTCAGACATTTGAGATCGTACGCAGTAACACTACTTAGATGCAGAATTTTCTGCTGAATGTAATGACCTTAGTGAAAATCAATTCCGCATTTGTTCACACATTTTTCATACTTGATTATTTGTTTCGATGTATGATTCTGAAAAAAACACGTGTAAATGATAAATGATGTTTTATATCCCATCAACAGCTGTGATACTTAAGCGTACACGATGCTTGTCACATATATTACGTTGTATTACAAGGAACGATATTACCCTATCAAACTATCGATACTAAACATTTATATATGGTTCTAAACTTACTGACTGAACATGTGACACCATGACTGTAGAAAGGGGGAAGGAACTGTTCTGTTGTTGACCGTATTATCGATTACCCGCCATGTTTGAGCTGATATATGGTTGGTGTCGTTACCATGGAGACGATGGTCGCTAGTCAAGCTAGCCTCGTTTTGGTCGTCTACAGGTTGTTTACGGTTGACGCGCTGTACGCCAATATCATCATTCGTCAAACCGCTGCTGTGCACCATTCCGTTGTCTCCGTTTCTTAAACCGGAAATGAATGATTTGGTCCCGTTTGTACTCGGGGTTTTTCGTTTGACAACATCTTTCAAAACGGCCATTTCTGGTTCATCTTCCATCTCCCTCCTACCAATGATGGACGACAGTGATAAGTCACAGCCGTCCTTCATACTGTCGGTGTCAGCGTGCAGACCGCTGCTCCTCGACTGCCCGCAGTCGATCAGCGCGTCACGGTATTCCGACGGTATGTCGAACATATCCGCCATCTTGGTTATAAACTGTTCCCAGCTACAAGGACCGGAATCTGAACTGGTTGGAACATCGCGCGGTGTGTAGAATCGGTCATACGAATGATGGGTCATGTACCGGGAACGGACGTACCTACAAACAAAGTAACGGCATCATAAACACAGTGTAAGCTATATTACCCTCTATACTACCTACCAAACAATTAACGACACTATAAATATACTGTCAACTAGAGACCTTCTCTTTCATCTAAATCAAAATAAAGACACCATAAATACATTGTAAGCTACAGATCCTCTCTTCCATCTACAAACAAGGTAACGACACAATAAATATATTGTAAACTACAAACCCTCTCTTCTACCTACAAAAAAGTAACGACACCATAAATGTATTGTATACTACAGACCCTCTCTTCAACATACAAATGAAGTAAAGAAACCATAAATATATTGTATACTACATACCCTCTCTTCAAGCTACAGACAAATTAACGACACAATAAATATATTGTAAACTACAAACCCTCTCTTCTACCTACAAAAGAAGTAACGCCACCATAAATATATTGTATACTATAAAAACCCTCTCTTCAAGCTACAAACAAATTAACGACAACATAAGATCATTGAATGCTAAATACCTTGTCTTCCACTAACAAACAAATAAACTAAACCATAAATACATTAAATTCTAGAAACCCTCTCTTCCACCTAAAACATTAAATGACACCATAAATACATTGTAAACTACAGAACCTCTTTTCCACCTACAAATGAAGTTAATAAACCATAGATATATTGTATACTACAGACTTTCTCTTCCCTACAAATAAAGAAACGACATCAAATGCATTGTATACTACAGACCCTCTCTTCCCTATAAACAATGTAACGACACCATAAATATATTGTATACTACGGACCCTCTCTTTCCTACAAACAAAGAAACGACACTATTAATGCATTGTATACTACAGACCCTCTATTCCCTACAAACAAAGTAACGACACCATAAATGCATTCTATACTACAGACCCTCTCTTCCCTACAAACAAAGAAACGACACCATAAATGCATTGTATACTACAGACCCTCTCTTCCCTACAAACAAAGTAACGACACCATAAATGCATTCTATACTACAGACCCTCTCTTCCCTATAAACAAAGTAACGACACCATAAATATTTTGTATACTACAGTCCCTCTCTTCCCTACAAACAAAGAAACGACACCATAAATATTTTGTATACTACAGACCCTCTCTTCTCTACAAACAAAGAAACGACACCATAAATGCATTGTATACTACAGACCCTCTCTTCCCTACAAACAAAGCAACGACACCATAAATGCATTCTATACTACAGACCATCTCTTCCCTATAAACAAAGTAACGACACCATCAATATTTTGTATACTACAGACCCTCTCTTCCCTACAAACAAAGTAACGACACCATCAATATTTTGTATACTACAGTCCCTCTCTTCCCTACAAACAAAGAAACAACACCATAAATATATTGTATACTAAGACCCCCTCTTCCCTACAAATAAAGTAACGACACCATCAATATTTTGTATACTACAGACCATCTCTTCTCTACAAACAAAGAAACGAGACCATAAATATATTATATACTACAGACCCTCTCTTCCCTACAAACAAAGTAACGACACCATCAATATTTTGTATACTACAGTCCCTCTCTTCCCTACAAACAAAGAAACAACACCATAAATATATTGTATACTAAGACCCCCTCTTCCCTACAAATAAAGTAACGACACCATCAATATTTTGTATACTACAGACCATCTCTTCTCTACAAACAAAGAAACGAGACCATAAATATATTGTATACTACAGACCCTCTCTTCCCTACAAACAAAGTAACGACACCATCAATATTTTGTATACTACAGTCCCTCTCTTCCCTACAAACAAAGAAACGACACCATAAATATATTGTATACTACAGACCCTCTCTTCTCTACAAACAAAGAAACGACACCATAAATGCATTGTATACTACAGACACTCTCTTCCCTACAAACAAAGCAACGACACCATAAATGCATTCTATACTACAGACCCTCACTTCCCTATAAACAAAGTAACGACACCATCAATATTTTGTATACTACAGACCATCTCTTCCCTACAAACAAAGAAACGACACCATAAATATATTGTATACTACAGACCCTCTCTTCCCTACAAACAAAGTAACGACGCCATCAATATTCTGTATACTACAGACCCTCTTTTCCCTAAAAACAAAGTAACGACGCCATCAATATTCTGTATACTACAGACCCTCTTTTCTCTACAAACCAAGTAACAACACCATAAATATCTTGTATACTACAGACCCTCTCTTCCCTACAAACAAAGAAACGAAACCATAAATATATTGTATAAAACAGACCCTCTCTTCCCTACAAATAAAGTAACGACAACATAAATATATTGTATACTACAGACATTCTCTTCCCTACAAACAAAGTAACGACACCATAAATATATTGTTTACTACAGACCCTCTCTTCAACCTACAAACAAAGTAACGACACCATCAATATTTTGTATACTACAGACCCTCTCTTTCACCTACACACAAAGTAACGACAACATAAATATATTGTATACTACAGACCCTCTCTTTCACCTACACACAAAGTAACGACACCATAGAATTGTATACTAAAGACCCTCTCTTCAACCTACAAACAAAGAAACGACACCATAAATATATTGTATACTACAGACCCTCTCTTCTCTACAAACAAAGAAACGACACCATAAATGCATTCTATACTACAGACCCTCTCTTCCCTATAAACAAAGTAACGACACCATCAATATTTTGTATACTACAGACCATCTCTTCCCTACAAACAAAGAAACGACACCATAAATATATTGTATACTACAGACCCTCTCTTCAACCTACAAACAAAGTAACGACATCATCAGTATTTTGTATACTACAGACCCTCTCTTTCACCTACACACAAAGTAACGACATCATCAGTATTTTGTATACTACGGACCCTCTCTTCAACCTACAAACAAAGTAACGACATCATCAGTATTTTGTATACTACAGACCCTCTCTTTCACCTACACACAAAGTAACGACACCATAGAATTGTATACTAAAGACCCTCTCTTCAACATACAAACAAAGTAACGACACCATAGATACATTGTATACTACAGGCCTTCACTTCAACCTACAAACACGACACCATAAATACATTGTATACTACAGACCCTCTCTTCAACCTACAAATGAAGTAAAGAAACCATAAATATATTGTATACGACAGACCTTCACTTCAACCTACAAACACGACACAATTAATACATTGTATGCTTTAAACTTTCTTCCGGGTGTGAGTCGGACCCAACTGAGATACTGTCCCGTTCTTGTGCTGTCCATTCAGTCAAACAATTACCAGGGGACTTTGGGTATGAATACTATCATAAATTATTCTTCGATATATCTACAAAGGTTCAATGTACCAATTCCTCACGTATTCAGATTGTTGAATGTCCGAGTGTTTTTCCATTTTAAACTCAAAAGTATTTTGATTGACCTGCATTCGACCAGGTCAAATATTGAACAACCCAAACCAAGAGGTATTAACTAACACAGATAGATAACCAATTATCGGCCAGAACCATTGGGGTCAGAGTTCAACCATAGTTTAGATCGAAGAACCTCTTGGTAATATATCTATACCTTACAGGGGAGCATTTGGGTCCCATTCATGAGGAAAACAAATAATATTTACTATACAAATCTAAGTAAGTCCTTCCTTAAGGCCACTCTATAGAGGTCAGCTGATAAAATGGCATTTACCGAAACCCTTTCCGTGATCTTTCTCATAAAGTCGAAGCTGTATACACACTACACTCCGTTAGTCGACCAATCAAAGACCGGAATCGCTTGACAGCACTCTGATTTAAATCTAAGTTTAATTTGTACTGCTGGGGTAAACAATTTGTTTAATTATCATCACGGAGACAGATCACGTCTTTATGTTCACATGGATCAAAGTCCGGAGCAGTGGGTGGTAGGTATCGCTACCATTGTTTAGGCTTGAGAATTTCCCTGTACTAGCTCGAACGTCTAACCCTCATGACGGGCGTTTTACCTTTCCGTCACAGCGCTATTGGAGTAACTTTATCACGTGTTCAACAATGTGCTTAACAAATTATTTACGCACAGATAAAAAGTCGAGGTTGGTAAATCATCTGGTATTAACTTAACTATCGGTGTATGACTTATCTTAATCATCAGTGAAAGCTTATTAATGCTAATTGTTGGAATATGATTTATCTTAATCATCGGTGAAAGCTTTATGCTAGTTATCGGTGTATGAACAATCTTAATCATCAGTGAAAGCTTTATCCTCATTATCGGTGTATGACTTATCTTAATCATCAGTGAAAGCTTATTAATGCTAATTATTGGAATATGATTTATCTTAATCATCGGTGAAAGCTTTATGCTAGTTATCGGTGTATGAACAATCTTGATAATCGGTGAAAGCTTTATCATAATTATCGAAAAATGATTACCTAAATCATCGGTGAAAGCTATCCTAATTATCGGTGTATGATTTATCTTATTCATCGGTGTATTATCTTAAAAGGGATATTTCACATCTTTTTTAGAAATAAAATGCCTTAGAAAGTACGGGAAAAATGGCATCACAGATCTATAGAGTTACAGGAAACTAGATTATTTAACAACTTCTCACCTCCTTCCATAACCGTGTAGTTAAATTACAGGGTTTCCTTTCAAAAAAAGGAATTAAAACAACGATTATGCTATACCACCGTATGTGCTTTGTGAACGATTGTTTAGTGTCGTTTCAATGCTGATATAATCATTGCAGTTTAATCTAACACATGCTGATCTCATCACTAAGAAGCTGTTGAAATTTGGCCAAAATAACAACCACCGGCATACGAAACTAGCGATGAAAATCGTTTCACCCTGAAAGCATTGCTTTGACTAAAAGGGGGAAAGGAACATTTTGGACGTTGCCCTATTTTTTTTATCGAACTATGTTGATAATTTTATAGATTATTTCCCTATCGTATTACACCTGAGATACATTCCCCCATTAACTTACACGGACATGTAACTACAGCCCCGGTGTATCACATAGTCTATCATCCCATTTCTGTAGTCATAGAACCGAGAATCAACATTCTCTAACGTCACGTGATCTATATCCGGGTCACTGATCCACAGTGGTCGGTCATGTGGGTCGCATGTAACGAATGTAATCCAAATCAGAACACAAAAACATGGGACAACAAAACTAAAACTGTTTCCTCGAGGCATCGTTGTTGCCTCATGTGGCGCTATCATCGGTCCATGTGTGAATGGGAGACACAACAAACAGATAAGGCGAGTTTATCGCTACTCTCCCTGCACATGATTTGACAGATTGTCGAATTGAACCCACAATGTTCTACCTTGTTGTGAACACTGAACGCGTTACCACTTCTTGGTCTCGCCAATAGCACTCTTGAAGATTGACGAGATTTACGTTATTTACAAACCCTTTACCCACTACTGGATGACGATTGAATAAAATGGCAAACACATGAAACGAAACTGTCTTAGAATGGCGGCATGCATTCATACAGGGATTTGTCAACAAAATTAAACATTAGTAAAATAAATTCGATATGAGTATGTATCTTCATAGAGTTAAACGTCGTTTAAACGAGTTTTAGTAATATCATGCAACAGTCCATATGGCAGTGCTCCCTGACACTCAGCCAGTGTTACGTACCCTTACCGCAACCGGACAAACGATAGTTAGTGTCCAACTGTAATAAAGTTACACCGGATAAACGTCAGTTAGTGTCCAACTGTAATGAAGTTACACTGGACAAACGTTAGCAAGTGTCCAACTGTAATGAAGTTACACCGGACAAACGTTAGTAAGTGTCCAACTGTAATGAAGTAACACCGGACAAACGTTAGTTAGTGTCCAACTGTAATGGAGTTACACCGGACAAATGTTAGCTAGTGTCCAACTGTAATGAAGTTACACCGGATAAACGTTAGTAAGTGTCCAACTGTAATGAAGTAACACCGGACAAACGTTAGTTAGTGTCCAACTGTAATGGAGTTACACCGGACAAATGTTAGCTAGTGTCCAACTGTAATGAAGTTACACCGGACAAACGTTAGTTAGTGTCCAACTGTAATGAAGTTACACCAGACAAATGTTAGCTAGTGTCCAACTTTAATGAAGTTACACCGGACAAACGTTAGTAAGTGTCCAACTATAATGAAGTTACACCAGACAAACGTTAGCTAGTGTCCAACTGTAATGGAGTTACACCTGACAAATGTTAGTTAGTGTCCAACTGTAATGGAGTTACACCGGACAAATGTTAGTAAGTGTCCAACTGTAATGAAGTTACACCAGACAAACATTAGCTAGTGTCCAACTGTAATGAAGTAACACCGGACAAACGTTAGTAAGTGTCCAACTGTAATGAAGTAACACCGGACAAACTTAAGTAAGTGTCCAACTGTAATGAAGTAACACCGGACAAACGTTAGTTAGTGTCCAACTGTAATGGAGTTACACCGAACAAATGTTAGTAAGTGTCCAACTGTAATGGAGTTACACCGGACAAATGTTAGTAAGTGTCCAACTATAATGAAGTTACACCGGACAAATGTTAGATAGTGTCCAACTGTAATGAAGTTACACCGGACAAACGTTAGTAAGTGTCCAACTATAATGAAGTTACACCGGACAAATGTTAGCTAGTGTCCAACTGTAATGAAGTTACACCGGACAAACGCTAGTAAGTGTCCAACTATAATGAAGTTACACCGGACAAATGTTAGCTAGTGTCCAACTGTAATGAAGTTACACCGGACAAATGTTAGTAAGTGTCCAACTATAATGAAGTTACACCGGACAAATGTTAGTAAGTGTCCAACTATAATGAAGTTACACCGGACAAATGTTAGCTAGTGTCCAACTGTAATGAAGTTACACCGGACAAATGTTAGTAAGTGTCCAACTATAATGAAGTTACACCGGACAAACGTTAGTAAGTGTCCAACTATAATGAAGTTACACCGGACAAACGTTAGTAAGTGTCCAACTATAATGGAGTTACTCAGGGAAGTCTATTTAATCTGACTTGTATCGGGAATTATTGTGAAAAATTTGTGTCATGGCGAGAAGTTATCGCTATTTTTCATTTTATTTTAGTGTTGTGAATGATCTGATGAAGTTTTGTTTTTAGACCACCACATACTCCACCATTGATTCGGCCGCTTTAACTATGTACAATGGCAGTATTCAGTACGAGGCAGGGACCGATGGGGGATTTGCGTATGGTGATCGAACATATTCATCAAGATGTTCATTCGGCGACCAAACCTAGAGTGAATTGAACATGACATATTGATATATTGGAAAGGAGTGCGGGCTGAAATACGGGGAGGGTTCACGAAATAATTTCGTTTGTAACAAACATGTTAAGAAATAACTAGAATGTATTTCTGTTAGAGCAGCCAAGGCACCGTTTTATTGTTGTTTAATTTGTTGTTACTTACTAGTTCCCTTCTCGGTTGATCGTGGTTCCGACTATATGATCGCGGCGATATGTCGATACAAACATGTACTATCCGTTTTATACCATTTCATAGAGGCATCATGATCTGTTTATACATAGAAACAACTCTATGTTCATAACGCACACGTATAGAGAGTCGAGAGATACTAGTACTATGGCTGATTATCGATGTTCTGGTAATAAAGGTGTACTCTCGCAGTGACATCCTATCATACGTGAGGCAGTAACTTTCCCGATACCAGACTGGTTGTCGGGGTTCCACGTGTACAGATGGGGAAGAATGGGTAAGAAGAGTACCCTTGGAGAGTTCAACGGTTGTATTATATGTAGCTAGCACTTAGTAAGACAGGAACGATTTTGATGAGAATGGTTCGATATTATACGTTCCCAATGTAAGAGTAATTGTGTACAGCTAAACCTTCTGTCAAAACATTTTTTCCCGAGATCGTTGTCACGAATCAGTATCGACTATCGATGTATCAAACAGTCTGTTACAGGATTACACCATGTTCCTGGTATGTCCTGGTATCAAACAGTCTGTTACAGGATCATTCCATGTTCCTGGTATGTCCTCACCAGTACTACACACACGAATCAGTTTCGGTGTGTCAAACAGTCTGTTACAGGATTATACCATGTTCCTGGTATGTCCTCACCAGTACTACCCACACGAATCAGTATCGGTGTATCAAACAGTCTGTTACAGGATTATTCCATGTTCCTGGTATGTCCTGGTATCAAACAGGCTGTTACAGGATTATACCATGTTCCTGGTATGTCCTGGTATCAAACAGTCTGTTACAGGATTATTCCATGTTCCTGGTATGTCCTCACCAGTACTACACACACGAATCAGTTTCGGTGTGTTTAACAGTCTGTTACAGGATTATACCATGTTCCTGGTATGTCCTGACCAGTACTACCCACACGAATCAGTATCGGTGTATCAAACAGTCTGTTACAGGATTATTACATGTTCCTGGTATGTCCTGGTATCAAACAGTCTGTTACAGGATTTAACCATGTTCCTGGTATGTCCTCACCAGTACTACACACACGAATAAGTATCGGTGTATCAAACAGACTGTTACAGGATTATACCATGTTCCTGGTATGTCCTGACCAGTACTACACACACGAATCAGTATCGGTGTATCAAACAGTATGTAACAGGATTATACCATGTTCCTGGTATGTCCTCACCAGTACTACACACGAATCAGTATCGGTGTATCAAACAGTCTGTTACAGGATTAAACCATGTTCCTGGTATGTCCTGGTATCAAACAGTCTGTTACAGGATTATACCATGCTCCTGGTATGTCATGGAATCAAACAGTCTGTTACAGGATTATACCATGTTCCTGGTATGTCCTAATATCAAACAGTCTGTTACAGGATTATACCATGTTCCTGGTATGTCCTGGTATCAAACAGTATGTTACAAGATTATACCATGTTCCTGGTATGTCCTCACCAGTATTACACACACGAATCAGTATCGGTGTATCAAACAGTCTGTTACAGGATTATACCATGTTCCTGGTATGTCCTCACCAGTACTACACACACGAATCAGTATCGGTGTATCAAACAGTATGTTACAGGATTATACCATGTTCCTGGTATGTCCTCACCAGTACTACACACACGAATCAGTATCGGTGTATCAAACAGTCTGTTGCAAGATTATACCATGTTCCAGGTATGTCCTCACAAGTACTACACACACGAAACAGTATCGGTGTATCAAACAGTCTGTTACAGGATTATACCATGTTCCTGGTATGTCCTCACCAGTCCTACACACACGAATCAGTATCGGTGTATCAAACAGTCTGTTACAGGGTTATACCATGTTCCTGGTATGTCCTGGTATTAAACAGTCTGTTACAGGATTATACCATGTTCCTGGTATGTCCTGGTATCAAACAGGCTGTCACAGGATTATACCATGTTCCTGGTATGTCCTGGTATCAAACAGTCTGTTACAGGATTATTCCATATTCCTTGTATGTCCTCACCAGTACTACACACACGAATCAGTTTCGGTGTGTCAAACAGTCTGTTACAGGATTATACCATGTTCCTGGTATCTCCTCACCAGTACTACCCAAACGAATCAGTATCGGTGTATCAAACAGTCTGTTACAGGATTATTCCATGTTCCTGGTATCAAACAGTCTGTTACAGGATTAAACCATATTCCTGGTATGTCCTCACCTGTACTACACACACGAATAAGTATCGGTGTATCAAACAGACTGTTACAGGATTATACCATGCTCCTGGTATGTCCTCACCAGTACTTCACACACGAATCAGTATCGGTGTATCAAACAGTCTGTTACAGGATTATGCCATGTTCCTGGTATGTCCTCACCAGTACTACACACACGAATCAGTATCGGTGTATCAAACAGTATGTTACAGGATTATACCATGTTCCTGGTATGTCCTCACCAGTACTACACACACGAATCATTATCGGTGTACCAAACAGTCTGTTACAGGATTATACCATGTTCCTGCTATGTCCTTACCAGGACTACACACCATTCTTTCCTAACCGCAAGTTGCTCTCTCTCTCCCTCGAACATTTTTGAGCAGTGGTGTTCGGGTAATGGATAAATCATTGTCGGTTATAACTCACAGTCGGATCTCGTACTAACGATCCCTGTATTCGAAGTCGGACATGCTACCAACTAGAACACAGAAATCCAAATATCTGAAACAAGGGTATACATCTAGTGGGTATGCTATAGGGGTATGACTCCAAATTGTGTATCGTCTATCAGGGACAACTCATCATATTAAGAGGTGAGACTTTACAAGTCATTATTACAATATATATATTGTCAGGCGTGTAGCTGGGATTATTTGTAGGATAAATACTTAAGCTAGATGTCCAGACGCATGCTCACCTTTTTTTTTATATAGCCTAAGGTTAGATTTTGTACTATTTATGACTATTTATGAAATGAATTGCTAAGAAATTATTTGCTTATTTATGATCATAACTCAAGGATCACACCATTTCCCACCAGTTAAGTCCCGATTTCTTAAAAGACAAAATGTGACAAAAGACATTAGACCAAATAAGCCTATATATCGATGGGTTTCAAGGTAAAAGGTGATAACTTCCTTGTATTGATAAAGAAATTATCACAATTTTTATGCAGATAGTGTATATTAGCCCCTCCCCCCCCCCCCAACAAAAGTTATGATATTGTTGAAAGTGTTGTATTCATACCTGGATATATCAATTAACGAGTGAACTGTTAATAATTATTGAGACGTCGCAAGGAATCTAAGACATGCAGTTGTGGATTCAATTATTTCATTAACCATATGCCTATGATACGAACATTCATATGATTGTTTTCTTGCATATATTCTAAAACATGTAGGCCTACGTTCATCAAAATTATGTTGATTTTCAACATTCATTCCTGAAAATATACCAAAATCACTAGTTAAAGTTCTTTTTAGTATATAAAACCAAGAGAATGGACAGAAAGCATAGACATATCAAACAGTCAGTTCTAAGAACAATTCAACTCTGGAATATGCATTCCTTACAAGTAGGAAGCAGTAAATAGCCATTGATGTTACAAAGTCCTTTATTCAAGAAAGGTGATAGACACCAAGCGTCATATTTTAGACCTGTGTATTTAACATCTGTAACCTGCAAGCTACTGGAATTTATAGTTCATAGCAACACTACGAGCCACTTTGACACTTATAACATCCTGAGTGACGCCCAACACATCTTCCGAAAGAGACACTCCACCAAAGCCAAGCTTATTAGGCCTGTCATGATTCATGAAATTACGACCAAGGGGAAACAAGTCGGTATAATCTTGCTTGGTTTTGAAAAGTCTCTCTATAAAGTGCCCTTTACAAGGCTGGTGACCACTATGGTGTACGAGGTTCGACCATGAATCGGGAACATGCATTCCTTACAAGTAGGAAGCAGTAAGTAGCCATTGATGTTACAAAGTCAGATGAGCAGACGACGTATCTGGCGTTCATCAAGGGACTGTCCTAGCTCCTCTGTTCTTTTTTTTTGGCTTAAATCAATGACCTCCTTCGCGTGATCAAGTCAACCTCATCCAAACCTTTTGCAGACGACAGTGCAGTATTCAATGTTATTGAAAATGGCCATGACAAACAACTCCTGCAGGAGGATCTCAAGACACTGGAAGAAAGGGAAGCTATATGGCAGATGAGCTTCAATTCATTGAAGTACATTGTCATTGGAATATACCCAAGACGCTGGAAGGTAGTAGAGACCGATTACAGTCTACATGACCATGTCTTTCAAGTGGTTGACGCCAGAAAATACCTCGGTGTTAGAATTGATGAGACCTCAGTTGGGAGGAACATATATAAGTTTAAGTTTAAACCTATTAATTTACATCGATTGTGAAACAAGTTCTTACAACTTAGATTAATTACTCTCGATTCTGCTTCATGGATACATAACCAATACTCGCGCCGAATGTGGATTAATGAAAGGTTGCAAGGCAGATCCCGTTTCCTACAGGATTCGAACCCACGATCCTCGTGTCCAGAAGCCGACGCTCTACCACAGGAACATATATTGTACAACATTACAAGCAATTTAATCAGAACCATTGGTTTCCTCTCCAGAAACCTTAGATAACACGTATACCACATGTCCAGGAAACTTCTTATATTATAAGCCCATGGTTCTTCCCATCATTGAATATGCAGCACCATTCTGGGATCCACATCAACAAAAACATACCAATGCCATCGAAAATGTCCAACACAGAGCAGCCCGCTTTGTGTTCAGCAACTTTTCAACAAAAAACTCCAGGTCGTGATTCCAATATGATTAAGGACCTTTCCCGGGAGTCTCTTGAACTACGTTGAAAACAAAGCAGGCTTTCACGCCTTTCAGTGACTTACAAAATACACAACAATCTGGTCGATATTCAATCTAACAAGTACTTACAAAGTAGAATAGCACGCACTAGAAGCCAATACAAGTTTTCTTTTCATCGGCGCATCACAGAACAGACGCTAAGTCACGCAAGCCAACTCGTTCTTCCCAAGGACTGTGCGAGAGTTGAACCTTTAAACCTTTAACCAACCAAACATTACACTGTAGTCTATATTATAGTTTTAAAACATTTTGCACGTGATAATCTGTGCGCGACCACAATATGTCCAACTGTGCTTATTACGTTCCTTTGAAAACCCAACTCAATATTAGAAAGAAGTAGATCTAGACCTATGGCTCAGGCAGATCCGTGGTTATGTCCCTCAGGGTAGTGTGCTCGTGCCAGCATTGTTTGTGATATTCATCAATGACCTACCAGAGGATGTGGAAAGCGTTGTTAGGATTTTTGCAGACGATACCAAGATGTATGGCGAAGTCTTAACTGATCAGAAGAGACAAAAACTGCAGACAGATATCGACAACCTTTCCAACTGGTCTGACAAATGGCAACTGAAATTTAATACGGACAAATGCAGTGCTATGCGAATGGGCCACAATAACCCGAAACATATTTACCAGATGAGAGATAATGATGGGAAGTACCAAGACCTTCAAGAGACTGCCATAGAAAAAGATATCGGAGTGTATATCGACAACAAGCTGTCCTTCCGACAACACGTTACCCAAGCAGTGACCAAAGCAAATCGAACACTAGGGCTTATTAGCGTTCCTTCACTACAAGAGACAAGCTGATTGTCAAGAGACTTTATGTGACCATGGTAAGACCAATCCTTGAGTATGGGAATGCACATCAGTTTGTGGGCGACATGGACAAACTAGAAAGGGTTCAACGAAGAGCAACACGACTCTGCACAGATTTGAGAGACTTGCCATATGAGGATAGACTTAGATCCATGAAGCTGCCTTCACTGTACTATCGACGAGATAGAGGCGACATGATACAAGTATTTAAGGTCCTCACTGGAAAAGACAATGTTGACCAGGAGAAGCTATTACCACTCCATCAGTCGTCAAGAACAAGAGGCAATAACTTAAAACTCGATAAACAGTATGGCAGACTCAATATCAGGAACTTTTCTTTTGGACTTCAGAGTTGTGAACTCCTGGAACTCACTACCAGACTCTGTGATCAATGCAAGGTCCATGAATGACTTTAAGAACAAACTAGATCTACATTGGAAAGACAGGCAATACATAACCCGTCCCATGCATGCGCTTCCCAGTGTTGTACCAAGAAGACTTTATCGGGAGTTACAGGCGTAAGCCATTTCCCCAGAAGAAGATGTATGTGTGTTTATGTGTGTTTATGTGTGTTTATGTATGTATGTATGTATGTATGTATGTATGTATGTATGTATGTATGTGTGTATGTATGTGTGTATGTATGTATGTATGTATGTATGTATGTATGTATGTATGTGTTTATGTATGTATGTATGTATGTATGTATGTATGTATGTATGTATGTATGTATGTATGTATGTATGTATGTATGTATGTATGTATGTATGTATGTATGTATATATGTATATATGTATGTATGTATGTATGTATGTATGTATGTATGTATGTATGTATTGTGTATGTATGTATGTATGTATGTATGTATGTATGTATGTATGTATGTATGTATGTATGTATGTATGTATGTGTGTGTGTGTGTGTGTGTGTGTGTGTGTGTGTGTGTATGTATGTATGTATGTATGTATGTATGTGTATGTATGTATGT
>OX401405.1:56159587-56181231 GCA_947846245.1 Cerastoderma edule | reverse complement strand
CCCAGTAAGAGCTTTGCTTATTCTGATGTACAAATTTACATGTGTTCACATTGCTGGCATACATAAATGCCAAGCATACAAATTTACATGTATTTACTTTTTGGCATAAATAAATGCCCGGCATTAATAAATGCCCTTTTCATCATAGCTTGTCTCTTGTTTTCTGTGACATACAAGTCCAACTGCCTCCGGCCCCCCTTTTCCCCTTCATAGTATCCTGATATGTACCCGAACCGAACATAAAAACACTATATAGTGTTTATAAAGGTATTATGATATATATCCCTGTGACATACTGCTGCATACAAATGTGTAAGAGGTGTCATTAGTGAAATGTGATGTCCAATCCTAACAAATGTTGTTTACTAAGTAAATGGTGGGTGAATCCTTACCGATTCTGATATCTGTATTTGTGTTGTATTGGTCTGTATAGTGATAGAGGCTGAAATGAAGGTGGACATTCTGTTTGGTTTAGTAACATGGACCTGTCCTCACATAATGTTTGTAATGATGTATGTCCATATTGATTAATAAACTTGACTCAAACATTCTCTCATAAGTTACTCATGGTTTTTTTAAGCTATTCCTTGTATGACATGTAGGATAAAATTTGAAATGAATTTTATCAATTTCTTCATTTGTCTTTTTTTTTTTGCTAAATCACACTTTCTGATATGTACTATTTTTCATACATACGGCTTGCAGATGCATTCCATATTGGTACATTGAATAATCCCATAAAAGGCAACAGGATTAATGTCTGGTATTAGATTATTTCAAAATGTTTTAATTATTAAGATGTTTCAAACATCTCATTGAACTAAAGATAGGAATTGGGTCTTTTTATGATGGACAATTAGGAGAAAAACAGTTTGCCTTTAACTCCAAGTAAAATCCCTTCATGAGTCGATATCTGATGACAATCAGATTGTCATGAACCAAATTGTGGGTCCTGATTTTCTTTATTTGTTTTGCAGGCATGTTAGAATATAAGGCTGAGGATAGGATTTCAATACAAAAAATTAAAACTCATGAGTAAGTACCTTTTCTCATAGATCAGCAATTTTGGTCTTGAAAGGATGAAGTGATTGTTTGGAAGCCATTCTACTGTATACTGTTCTGTGTCCCAGAGCTGACAAGAGAGGCACTGTGTCTGTGTGTACATAAATGAATATGATTTTTTCATTTATACATTTTCATAGTGTATAAATAGCAAGAAAAAAGAATGGTGTAAGCCTTTTAGATTTTTGTTTTTACATATGATCTAGAAATGGGATTGAGTGTCAAAATCAATTCGAAATGATTAGAGATTAGTTATTCTTAATTTATACCTACATCTTTACATATTTCTTTATTTGGGTAAAGAATCTCACTAAATGACTGTAGCTGTTGATGCACCTTAAAATCCCTTTCATTAAATTTACAGCTATGCTTAAACTTGTTTCAATGAATTTGCTATAATATGCTAAGACATGAACATTGATGTAGAATTTATTTATTGAGTGTATTCCTATGACAGTTGGTATAGAAAGAAGTTTCCTCGTACCTCGGAGATGGTGCCATTTCCTGTGCGACCTGTAGGCGGAGATGCTATGCGTAATATGACGGTGATTCCGTATGTCCAGAGTTACCATGAAGGGGAGCCAAGTGACGAGGAAGAGTATGACGATCAACAACTCTTCCAGCATACACAGTTAATGAGTGAGGGGAATGGTACACACACTCCTCAACCACTAAATACACACAGTATGTATCAGTATCTTACCTTCTCAATATCACTTTACACACACTATATCTGTATCTTACCTTCTCAATATCACACTACACACACTCCTCAACCACTAAATACACACAGTATGTATCAGTATCTTACCTTCTCAATATCACTTTACACACACTATATCTGTATCTTACCTTCTCAATATCACACTACACACACTCCTCAACCACTAAATACATACAGTATGTATCTGTATCTTACCTTCTCAATATCACACTACACACACTATTCAACCACTAAATACACACAGTATGTATCTCTATCTTACCTTCTCAATATCACACTACACACACTCCTCAACCACTAAATACACACAGTATGTATCTGTATCTTACCTTCTCAATATCACACTACACACACTCCTCAACCACTAAATACATACAGTATGTATCTGTATCTTACCTTCTCAATATCACACTACACACAATCCTCAACCACTAAATACACACAGTATATATCTGTATCTTACCTTCTCAATATCACACTACACACACTCTTCAACCACTAAATATACACAGTATGTATCTGTATCTTACCTTTTCAATATCACACTACACACACTCCTCAACCACTTACACTGAATGTATCAGTATCTTACCTTCTCAATATCACACTACAGACACTCTTCAACCACTACATACACACAGTATGTATCTGTATCTTACCTTCTCAATATCACACTACACACACTCCTCAACCACTAAATACACACAGTATGTATCAGTATTTTACCTTCTCAATATCACACTACAGACACTCTTCAACCACTACATACACACAGTATATATCTGTATCTTACCTTCTCAATATCACACTACACACACTCTTCAACCACTGAATACACACAGTATGTATCTGTATCTTACCTTCTCAATATCACACTACACACACTCTTCAACCACTAAATACACACAGTATGTATCTGTATCTTACCTTTTCAATATCACACTACACACACTTCTCAACCACTGAATACACACAGTATGTATCAGTATCTTACCTTCTCAATATCACACTACACACACTCTTTAACCACTAAATACACACAGTATGTATCTGTATCTTACCTTCTCAATATCACACTACACACACTCCTCAACCACTAAATACACACAGTATGTATCAGTATTTTACCTTCTCAATATCACACTACAGACACTCTTCAACCACTACATACACACAGTATGTATCTGTATCTTACCTTTTCAATATCACACTACACACACTCCTCAACCACTGAATACACACAGTATGTATCAGTATCTTACCTTCTCAATATCACACTACACACACTCCTCAACCACTAAATACACACAGTATGTATCTGTATCTTACCTTCTCAATATCTCACTACACACACTCCTCAACCACTAAATACACACGGTATATATCTGTATCTTACCTTCTCAATATCACACTACACACACTCTTCAACCACTAAATACACACAGTATGTATCAGTATCTTACCTTCTCAATATCACACTACACACACTCCTCAACCACTAAATACACACAGCATGTATCTGTATCTTACCTTCTCAATACGACACAACTAAATACACACAGTAAGTATCAGTATCAAACATTCTCAATACGACACAACAAAATACACACGGTATGTATCTGCATCTTTTATTCAAAATATCACACTACAAAATACAGCATGTATCGGTATCAATCATTCTCGATATAACTCTACACACACTACCCAATTACTTCATGATGATTGGGTCACTATTTATTATGCACATATATTCCTGCATAAGAGATTAAAAGCTTGACCTAAGATAAATTAAAGGTGATTAAAGAACAAGGTGTTTAACAACACAACAATATTTCTTTTTATTATTCATGTGCTTTGAACATTCATGAGGTTCCTTGTTAATTGTTGTAATTAAAACTTGAAATCTTATGGAATCTGTTGTAATATAAATAGATCTTAGCTCACTATATTCAATGTAAGCTGGGAGTAATTGAAATTTATTTATATTGGTCTTGCAAGGGTCTCTACCTAGTTGTTGTTAACTAGCTATTATACCAGTTGACCTAAATGACCTGGCAAGCGTCTGAAGCCAGTAGATTCAATATTAAGCCAGATTTGTTATTCCAGCTGTCACATATTAGCCTGGTAAATAAATAGAGAGGTTCCAGGGTTCCCCTTGGGTTTTCAGAAAGTGTCGCCAACCATCTTTGCCAAATGTTATAACTTATAAGTCATGGACAAAATAGAGCCAGTTGATTACTTACACTCACTTTTATTTGGTAAAACTATGTTGAAACAAAATCATGATAAGTTATATAGTTTCATATTCTTCCAGGATTCAGTTAAAAATTGTTTCATTTTAATAAATATAAAAAAATAAATGCCTTCTGACTCTTGAAATTTACATTGGCATTCTCGATATTTGATTGACATCAAATCTGGTCTTCTAGTGCTATAAGGACCCTAATTTCTTATGGGTCAAAAATACGTTCTAAACACATCATTAAATGTCAGCTAGTTTTCTATTTTATTGTTTGTTAAGCTTGTTTTAAGGTCTTGAGACAATCATAATGGTCTGTACAATATCACACATTTATTGATAAAATTTCTACTGATTGACTTTTGGATCTAGCTTGGGTTGGCTGTTTTTTGCTAATCTTGCCTTGAGATAATGTCAATTTGGCGATGTTAACTCTGCAACTTGACAGACACAAGCCTGATTGAATTGTGGATTTTAGATATTTTTAAGACAATACATTATGACTCGTATCATTAGAAATAGCAAAGGTTTTCATGATGATGAAATGTTGTAACCAGAATTTTAGTTTGTTGTAAACGGCGATCACTGGCAGAAACCTAGGGTTCAGATAAGAGTGTTTAATAGTGCTTTTTCCAAAGGATTGAAACATCAACATTGTGAAAACTGTTTTATGGGCAAGAAAAACTATTACTCTTATTTCAATCTCTGGTTTAGATGAGTCGACGAAATTGACTGTGTCTAATTTCCTGTTCTATCAGGATAAGTAAGGCATGTTCAAAGGATTTTAAAGTAAGATGTAGTTGACATAACAGCATTAAAACATTTTTTCATGATTTTAATTTTTCAATTCGAAACTGTAAAATTGATCCATTGAAATGATTTCAAATCATTGCTAATAAGGTGTTTGAAATCAATTGTAATTGTGTTAAAGAACATAAGAAAATATTATTATTATGTGTATAAATAGAGATATCATGCCTATGATAATGATTCTCTGCTGTGAAATTAGACTACTACCAGTTTTGTTGTCATTCCTGTTACTTTAGCTAATGAAGTACATATACAGTCCAACTTGTGTTAAGCAACTATCCTTAGAAGCAGCCAACCTGCCTTAAACAACCACTACGTGAAGTCCCATTGTTGGATTAATAGTGTACATCAATTTGCGTTAAGCAGCCCCCTGTCTTAGAACAGCCAATTTTCTCAGTTCCATATGCTGGCCTCTTAACACAAGTTTGACTGTATATCCTTCTGTTTTAATATTGCAAGTTGTAGATATCATTGACCAACTAAAACATGGTGTTATAATGAGATATGAAAACATCATTTCTATACATGTACACCATTACTTCACTTTTAGTTTGAAATGGGCCGATGTTCAAAACATACACAAGAAGAGAAATTGACACATTACCTTGTACAAATTCTTAAAGAAAAAATCAACATAGAATTGTATGTTTTTAATTTGTCAAATTGTTTTAAGGGATAAATCGGTTTTCTGAAGACGGATTGATCAATGTGTACTTGTTTATCTATAACTATAGCAGGATACCCCCATTGTAAGCTGGCTATTACATAATTATGACATTTACCTTAACCCATTACCTTACAATAAGGACATTTGACCAGTTTGTTTCAGAAAACTTTTAAACATTGTGGGAAAAGGAGAAATTGCTCGTTAAGAGCAATTTCTCCTTCCCCATAATGTTTTCCACTCTATTAGAAGATGTTTTTCAATTTCATCACATTGAAAGGTCGCCTGCAAACTCTTTCAATTTGGGACAGTTGAAAATTTAACCTTTGGAAAATTGATTAAACTTAATATACAGGAACTATAGAAGGCCAATTGATGATCATGTCTAAACCTTTGATTAGTTAGAGAATGTTAATGCTTGATAACCTCATTTAACATGTTATACTGTAATGGTTGAATTATGTGATTTGTTATGGGTTTATTGTTACTTTACTGGTTCCTTCATTATAGGCTTGGGTCACCAGCACTTCATCACCATAGAAGGCGAGATGTTGTTTGTGTGTCTAGGATTGCAATCTGGATCAGTTACAATATCCAAAATGAGGATTGAGTAATCAATACAAGTTGCTTCACACCTTAGTGATCATATAAAGGGAATAGATGCATGGTGTTGTGAAACGGAAATGCTATCGGGCAAAGCATAGAAATATTATCGGGTTTACCAAAGGCAAATCTGATAACAGTCCGAAGCCAAGCCCAATAACCTTTCTCATTCAAAGACACCGACCATCTACTATATTCATCCTGTTACCTATATGGATACAAATAAACAAACAAAACATGAAAATAAGATGCGAAAAAGTGAAACAAAAGTAAAGAAAATAAATACTGACATATAGATCACTCGATCTAGTGACAGATATCAAAACTGCTATACAACACCCTATTATCAGTCTGTAAATTGCCCTGATGACAGGGTAAATCTTACTCCTGGACCTTTACTGATCAGCATCTTCTGTAAAATTAATCTATAAAGAAATGGTTGTAAAACTATATCATAATAGAGGATGATTTTCAACTAGGTTTAGGGCCTCTGCATCTTTTTCAATTTGGAACGGAAATAAATGTTTTTTTTTATGTAGGAAAGAGTGAACGCCTGTAAAATGTTTGATACAGGTAGTGCAAAACTTTGAGAGGGGTACAAATTTTAAAACCAAAAAAAAGGATTTATGTTACCATCAGTATTCTGGATTTGGATTCATTATGAAAAGAACTACTGTCATTAAAAGGGATGTTGCAAGTTATATTTAGTCTCCTTGTCATATACTAATTTGCATTATCTCTCTTCCTGCACTCTTAATTAAGACTGTTTAGATGAATCTAAGTAAGACTGGAAATATTAACAAGTTGTAAAGTAAATCTGTTCTGTGATACTGTTATAAGGCTTTTGTAAATAGTATTTTTAGTTGATATATAGGTATATGAGAGGTGCAGTGTTTGTATATAATAGCATCTCCAATAGTAACCGACACCTACAGACAAATCTACACAAAATCTTCACATTTTATTGTTACCAGTCATGTATATCTGTCTGGTCCTTATTAAAGGATTTTGTAAACATAGTAAATCAAGATAGATGCATGTTCCACTTAGAAAGATATGTACAGAGCAAAGTAACAGCAATGTTCTTTTGTGAACTCAATAAATCCTACAAACATTTTTGTTCATGACCATACTTTCTGCTACAATAGTTCACATTGTGTTTAAAGGGATTGATGCTGCTGCATTTGATTGATGTCTGCTGGAACAACAAGGTTTTTAATAGCTGCATAAATTTACACATTAAGATGCTTCCCTTCTTCTGCAAGTTTTGTTTTTATTGCTAAAGTTGCTTTCAATGTTTTCTAATTCCTACTTCTTCCAAAGCTTACAGTGATTCTCAATATTGTCTGCTACAAAAGCTTACATTTTTAAATAGATTTTGACGAAACAACGGGTAAATCATTTCATTAATTATTTGCCTCTTTGATTTATTCTGAAATATAGACAATACTATTCACCCTTTTGTAGACATTTAAGTCCTTTCACTTATCTACAAATGGATGTTAAGAAGTCTTCCTTTCTAAGTTCTTCTTTATCATGTTTGTATTATTTCATTTTCTATTTGTTGATATCTCTTGTTTAATTTCCGCAACCATTTACTGTTCAATAGCTCCAATCTTTAGGTAGAACCTAAATATATCAATATTTCATTACTGTATTGATGTAGAAGTATGTTAAGTTTGAATCATTGATTAAAAATGTCCCTTTAGCATACATATTTTAACAGTTAATGAAAGAATTTGTCCAATCAAAATGGTGACTGTTCCTACAGTGGTGTGAAATTAAAAGATGTAATTGGCTTTTCAATTATGATCATATATACGTAAAAATACATTGTAATTTGATAATTTTCAGTGAACGACTTCTGTTTGCCAACGTATAAATACTTGTGAGGAAAAGTAGTTCTTAGCATGTAATATTTTCTTCATTTGGTTTATGAGGCAACATCTTTTTTCGTAAATAACACATTTCAACATTTATGAAATGTTGATGAAGCCAATTGGGATCTGTTACAATAAATGGGTTAAAAAAATTGCTGGATATTTTATTCACAACAGATTTTGTCTACCAAAATACACATTTTCCTTTTTTTGCATACCTTTAAGACAATTAAATGATATGTTAGAAAGCAGAAATTACTCTTGAAGAGAAGTGTTTATGTAAGTACGCACATTTCCATATGACTGCATAATAATGACTACATGTATAGATGATGTGTAAAAGCTTGGCTCTAATTCGTCATCAAGGACCTGCTTCAAGGTATCTCATAAGGTTTTCATTTTAAAGGTACTTGATCACAGAAGAGAAGATTTGAAAGTCAAAATATAAAGTCATTGAAACGATACCATTTGAATTATTGTTTGATACAAAATTTAAAGTAGCTATGGAAATCATAATTTATTCAGGAAGGGTTAATTTAACAGAAGTATGTACAGTTTATATTTGGTAGATCTCAAAAGCAACATCACTCTTTTGTATTAAAATGCATGTTAATTTTTTTTAACACATGTTAAAGAATTAAAAACGATCTTGTTTTGTTTCCAAAGACATTTTTTCAATGTTTATCTTATAACAGTAAATTATTGTGCAATTTTAAAGGGGTAATTTTTGAATTTGTTATCTCCCCAAATCTGTGAACTAGTACCTTTAAACCTTTCTTCGTATCCATCGATGCACATGTGGTATTCTGCAGAGGTAATCATTTTGACTAATACATGAAATACTCATGCTCAGTACTATCTGGTTTTTTTTCAATGGTTTTACTGAAAATTAAATAACTAGTGCTGCAAAGTTGTCATCTGTTTTAGCTTTGAATTTAGATAAGTTACAAAATGTTGTGTGTCGCCAGTGATAAAAGAGGCTTCAAGTATCTTCGTTAAAGTGGTTGTCATTCGTTTGTGACAAAAGTGATGTTTTCTCCCTTGAGCTACTTTTCTGTCACATGTTTCCCTGGTAACCTGCTGTAAGTTTATAGGCAGTTATGAGTCATGAACCCATGGTACGTTAGATTAAATCATGATTTATTATTTACTGATAATTATGTTGAATATGACAACAATTGCATACTTTTCAAATTGCTACTGTACACAAATGTATTGTTGAATATGAAAAAAAGATAAATATTGCTATGACGTGTGTTTGTTTATATATTCCCCTCCAAGTGCGACATAAATCCCATAAATCCCCGGAAATCTGTCATAAGGGACGACCACCGTAATCTGACAATGCGCCATAAACAAGATCAAGGTCGAGAAGGTTTATGCCAAGGTCGAGGGTGTTGATGAAATCTGGTTGATCTGTCCTGCAGGAGACTATCCGTAACCAGTTTTCTTTAGGAGAAATGTCACGCCCCTGATACTTGATGGTTTTGAAATGTTCCCTTGGAGCGCCGTAACAGAAAGTCAAGTACATAAATGTATATAATTTGTCTTTAGTTTATGATAATCGTGGTGTTACAAAACAACTGAAATCCACCAAAGAATTGTATAGTCGTTTTTTTTCTTTTGTTGTAAATTGTATGGTTCAAGGTAAAATTAATTTACATTTTGAAGCTATAACTAGATAAAAAAGGGTTTAAGGGCACAGTTTACACATAAGCTTTTTGATAAGACGATAATCTTGTATCGTGTAGCCCTTGCACAGCGCTAGACTCAACATTTTCTTTCATGGACCGATTCCCACACACAGTAAAGTAATCCGGCGGAGCGGTCATGTTATCTGTGTTGTTATACATATCTTGTGAATTGACAACGTCATTGTAGGATGGATCACCAGGGTTAACATCAGCTGCATGACGGGGAACTCTCCTGTCACCATACAGAAATGGAGCTGTGTCGGCCGAAAATGTTGTCGAAAACGCCGAATCTGAACGGAAGGGTTCCTGCGATTCAATAGTTGGTGGATTTATCTGACTACCATATCGAACGTTGCATAACGCTTCTGTTTCTCGCTAAAATTTGTAAAAACATATATATGTTCTCATTTGATTGGTGTTAATCCAGATTATATTTACTTATCCAAATGTTCTATGTTTTCCGCTGGAATTAATTTACGCTCGTATTGATGCGAGTTTTGCTAGATTGACATACTTTACCCCATAGTATGTCCTACGTATTAAGCCATTATCTAAATCGGATCATCCGTGACTGTAAAAGTTGAGAGTCGCTAATGTTTATTATACGGTATATGCAAACCAATGTGAAGAAGGGAGAATTATATGTTAAAGCATTCTTTACCATTTCTTACAGAAGTTTCCTGAATTGTATGTGGAATATATACACTAAACGAGTATATATAAAGTAAGAGGTGGTATTAGCATGTTAACTACATGTTCATTTACAAGAGTTAGTGTTAGCAATGTAGATGAAGTCAAACTACAATTGAATGCCACAACAGCAAGAATTCAATGCGATTATCTGTTGTTGTTTTTTCTTAATTTGATAAAGAGTCAACCCTTGTTCATACACCTACCCGTCTACGGTTGTTAGTCCGCCATTTGAAGCATTGGTTTAGAGAGGTGACAATACATGTCAATCCGGCCACAGTACCCACACAAATCACGCCTATCACTTCTGTTATCAGACCCACCGAGTCGTCGTTACAGTCGGAGAAATCTCCACATGGGTTGTATCCGATACATTGTAGTGTGTCATCAATGCAGCGGCCATTGTCACAGGATTTCTCCCAGGATTTACATTTACCTAGAATCAAAATTAAACAGTTAAACTGTAGTCTAAACAAAGAGAAGCAACAAAACCCTTCATTATATAATGTTGTTTTCTGTCAGGTCCAAACAGTTTTATAAAGATCGGTTTGTTTAGATTCATATTCAGGTATTTAAACTGTAGCAAACAAAAGTAAGCATGATTAATTATAAAACAAAACAGAACAGAGTTTATCAGAACCTGTACATGTAAGCTCATTGTGCTTATTATGCTAAATATCATTCTCTGCGAATGAAGCAAGTCCAGCAGCTAATTATGGTCGATATGTTTCATAATAATTGGTTGTTACTAGAACTGAGCAAGATGTTTGTTATTAGAATGGAACTTTCCTTTATCGTTCATCTATTGTTTTCATCGCTCTTTTCCCTTTTCTAAGTATGATTTACTTTCATAAGGTTAGATATCATTTATTTAGCTAATGTTGTTTAATTAAAAGGACATATGTATTGTGGCAAAATATCCCAGACCAGAATAAATGATTAGATACCCGGATGATAATGATTGACTGCCATATCAAAGATGCGTTTCCTGTAGGGAGGCTGGGACCCACTAACCCGGATAAACACACTCATCCAGTCACTGGTGTAAACTTCGTCCAGATTGCGAAATGTTGTAGAAGATAAATTTCCAGGCATGCCTATATAATGAAATAGCATTAGTTATTTCATCTACCTGTTTTCGATATCAACAAAAGGACACGATATATTTGTTCGCGGTGTATACAAAGTATATGTATATGCTATGAAGCAAAACTGATTCGAAAACTACCAAGATTTTAAAAAACAACATAAATGAATTTATCATTTTAATCATGAGTTAAAGTACCAAACTGTCTCCATTACAACTGTCTGTTGAACCATGAATAAAAATACATTTTGTGATTGGAGCGAGTTCGTGCTCATCTTATATAGGCCTACCCTCGTTCCATGAGTCCCCTTGTCGTATCTCTATATACGTTTTACTGCTGCTCATGTTTAACAAATCAAAGTGCATGGCAAGTCCACCACCATCAAAATAGCCCTAGATCTCAACTGTACATTCAAATTCTGCATTAGTCACTCGAGATTCATGTTCATAATACAACAGAACCGCATGTACATCCTCGCTGATCATGGATATCAGTTTGCCACAGTGGTCAAACAAGTTGTCTGAAATATACCATATATCGGAATGTTTAAATCTACACAAACGACATCCCAGAAACAGGCCCATAGAAAATGATATATGATTGAAGGTGCTAATTCATACTAGGGGGTTCGGGCCATGCTCCCAAAGATTTTCTTTTATTTCTGGATTGTATCAGGTGCATTCTGAATTTCTGATACCGTATCACGTATTACAAACAAGTACAATAATCTATGTAAAAAATCGAATCAAAATAACATTATTGTTGAATCTTTGATTGATAAGTTTTTCATTGAAATAAAATATGGAATTCATCCTGCTTAAGTGAAGTTACATTAAAACGCCTATTTTATTAGAGTTTAGTACAAGTTGATGTACATGTACATGTAAGTGATATCCCCAACAGCATGTGGCCCTGCGGTCAAATAATACAAGTGCATCGACTTTTCTGTCTGTGAAAATTTGCTTCTGTGATCCGCACTACAGACATATTTGGACGGATTTATATACCATTAATGTACATGTTCAAAACAAGTGCGTTAATATCTATTTGTCTGAGTTACTATGAAACATCTCACAACTTTCAGAGAGGGTCTTCAACAGAACTGGGTTTATATTGATATTTGAATGAACGTGCCGAACTGTGTATATATAGTTTCAAGTTTGATTCAAACATTACACTCGTTCGTATTTCAATATAAAAAGATAGAGTGATCGTAGACAAGAATTGAGGTGGACCTATGGAAACAGTTACCATACCAAACCACGTTTATGGGCTAGATGTGTTTGGAACGCATCACTGGGGTTTGAAGAGCTGCAGGGTCTTCGAGAAATGTATTCCTGACTGCATGTGAAACGCTTAAACATGGAGCAATACTTATATAAATTTTTCCCATCACTGACACTGCTAAAAACATTTGTTTTGCTACACTTGTCAGAGTGGACAATGTTATTTAAATCATTCTCTATTTCTTTGTTCACCGACATTTCAAGAGCAGATAATATTACATCATTTGTAAAATAAAATAAATGAAGCGAAGAATGAGTGACTCAGAGTTTGCACCTGGTTATGAATTACTGGAATACAGGGGCGTGGTGTGCTTGTACGAGGACAAGAAAATATCGTTCAGTTACGTACTTGACCAATGAAGTGGAATTGTTACAATTAGGAATAATGTTGATGAAATTTCATTTATCCATAGACAAGTAGATAAGAAAAGTTAAATTTGTCATTAAATAAAATTACCCAGGTCAGACAAGTCGGGCATGAGATTGACACACCTCTGAAAACTATTAGATTTAATAAGCGAGTTTGATCATTCATAATAGTATGAAGCTTATTCGAACTAGGGTTAAGGCGTTGCTAGATTAAAACGCCACCTTTACTTTTTGTGGTAAGCTTTATATGAATAAACAATGCGGAAAGTGGCGATCTGGATTAACCATATACGTCTGCTGTAACCCCAAACAGGGAAAAGGCAACATGAGAAGCTTCATATAAGACGATGATCAATACGTGAAGTATGCATTTAAAAAAATCGCTACAACCAGGATTCGAACCCAAGCGGGGAAGTTTGAATTTAACAATCTGACTCAATTCAGCTAAACCACTCGACCGCCGTGTTATTGCAATTTCACCTCTAAGTTTGTTCGTGGTTCTTATACATGTTTCTAGCATATCACAAGATGAACAAATGAAGAAAAGGTGGTCATTCCTTGCAAGGAAAGATGTTATATGTTTACTGTTTTCATCACTTCAGTTTGTAGGCTATTGGTTATTATTTACATATGAAGAAGAGCTTTTGACAAACTGTAACAAAATGAGAAATTGCACATTATTATTGTTAGAACAACGCCTTTTGTTATTGCTTTTAATATAAATTGCTTCCAATGTGTTTAGTGAATACGTTATTCAACCAACACACACGTATATATATATACTTACACTCCGTTATTGAATTTCCAACAGTGAACAGCGACACAAAAATACCGCCTAAGATATATAATGAGTGACCAATCATGTGTAACTTCAGGCTATAAATATCCATTACGGTCGGCATACACTGTTTTACAAGAACTCTGAAAACCCACTGCTGTTAAATCTATAGAAACAAACACCACTAGCTACATCTAAGAATAAGGGAGTTTTCCCTAAAATATGGCACCGTACCACTATGTATCTTCAAACCATCAGTCTTTCGTTCTTCACATAATATGTCATCTATAAAACAACCTGTTCCCACGTGTATATTTACAGATAAAGAACTATCGTCCGTTCCATTTGGATAAATACGTTTATTTTCCAATTCCTTCCAAATATGCAACTTTCACTACGAACAGTTCATACGCTTTTATTACATGTGAAGCTTCATGTATTGGTTTATTCTTTACCACACAAGTGAGTAACTTCGGGATTGTAGAAGACGACATTTGAAATTATCCTCACTAAAATGATAACCAGTGAAACATCATATTTGTTTACATGTTTGTAACCAAGTTTTCCTTTTCCAAAGGAATTTGCGTCATATTAAGATATCGTCTGCACTTACTCCAGAATACAATCTAAACTCATCGGGTTTACCCAATGAAAACGTGTATTTCTCTGGTTACGGAAATTTCCGAGTTGTTACGATTGTCCCTGCTACCAATGGAAATGGGCCAATCGATTTCCGATACATACGTTCTGGAATCCCACTTTAACATAACTTAGTGTTTAACCTACATTTAGTGTTTAACCTACATTTTCATCCAATTAGAATGCGTCAATTTGAAATTCGTCACAAGGGCTTTTCAAGTTTTCTGCTGTAGGTGAGAAACAAATTATGGAGTAAAGCTACATTGCAATCTACATTACTGGGTAGTGGAGTTTTCTTCTTCCAAATATGGTATGGCAGATTCTTGGCATGCAATTGACAGCCGCGGAAGGCTTGGTTTATGTCGAATTTCAAAATACTGAGCAGCAGTTTTATGCCATTCGCCGATCATACCCGTAGAGGCGTGGTTTGCCAGCGTCAAATAGAGCGCTCTATGGAAATGTAGGTTAAACACTAAATTATTTAGAGGCTAGATAGTGAAATTTAAACGATATAGAAACCCCGTCAGTCGCTATCGCTCCTTCCTTGGGGTTTCTATATCGTTTAAATTTCACTATCTAGCCTCTAACTTATATTTTCATCCAATGGGAATGCGTCAATTTGAAATTTTTTGTTGGTTTATTTTCCATAAACTACTATTCGAGTGTTCTATCTGGGCTCTATGAGACTATTACTCTGGTATCACGCATGCGCATAAATATGTAGTTTTAGGCTCCACCTCCAAATCAATGACACGTGTAAGCCTACCCTACGGTAGCGATGGAAAGATCGCTGTGATGTCGCGGGGGAGAAATAAACACAGAAATAGATAAAAAGGAATTACAATTAACTAGGTTATAGGGTTTAATCCTTTATCCTAACATCGTCGTGAAAAAAAGAAACTGAACTATATTAACCTTTTACCCCATTAGGAATAATGTGACGGGTAGAAATTGAAAGCATCAACAGACAACATATATATACAATATGAAAAATCACAGTTTCTCTTTGAAATTGAAAAGAAAATAGTGTGACAAAAGGAGAAATTGCTCGTTACAAGCAATTTCTTCTTTTGTCACAAGGGCTTCTCAAGTTTTCTGCTGTAGGTGAGAAACAAATTATGGAGTAACGGGTTAAACTCAAAACTAGTCTTAATCACTGATAAACAAAACTCAAACATAAACTGAAAGCTATCAAGCTGATAATATGTGACGTAAAAATATTACATTGCAATCTACATCACTGGGTAGTGCAGTTTTCTTCTTCCAAATATGGTATGGCAGATTCTTGGCATGCAATCGACAGCCGCAGAAGGCGTGGTTTATGTCGAATTTCAAAATACTGAGCAGCAGTTTTATGCCATTCGCCGATGGTACCCGTAGAGGCGTGGTTTGCCAGCGTCAAATAGAGCGCTCTATGGAAATGTAGGTTTAACACTAAATATAAGTTAGAGGCTAGATAGTGAAATTTAAACGATATAGAAACCCCAAGGAAGGAGCGATAGCGACTGACGGTGTTTCTTTATTGTTTAAATTTTACTATCTAGCCTCTAAATAATGTAGGTTAACACTAAATTATTTAGAGGCTAGACAGTGAAATTTAAACAATATAGAAACCCCGTCAGTCGCTATCGCTCCTTCCTTGGGGTTTCTATATCGTTTAAATTTCACTATCTAGCCTCTAACTTATATTCGGAATATCCGATCTGTAACTGTGTTACAGTAGAATAAAATATCTACGACTGGATTATTCGGACCGACTTTAAGGTTATATCTCTGCTATGAACAATCAGTGTACCAAACATACACATACGTTCACGTGTTTCACACACAGCCGTTAAAATACCAAGCATAAATCTGTTTATAAATATCCATCCTCATCACAGTGCTTACATCACACGAACCAGTGTTTAACTCTGCTGTGTTATGTATCCATTCCCCTGCAAAGACGGGCCGAGAATACGAGTCTTTGTGGCTACGTGATATTGCGCAATGTTCAAAATAATTCGACGTGAAGATTCCTTTTTATTTTCTGATGGGAAGACATTGCCCTATACAAAAAAGTTCTCAATATTTCCCGATCGCGTCAAATTTGTTTGACTTGGAATCATACATGAATCGTTCGATCTTTTTTCGGTGGTAAAGAACATGCCATTCTTCATCCTTTCCATGATAAATTCATTAAAAGAGACAACTTGTAAAGTCCGAAAATGTCAATATAGAAATTTGATCAGCCAATGTTTGATTGTGGTTATTAAGTTTTTTTTCTAACAAGGTCCTACCTGTCCACACCCACATACAACTACAACATGTTTTACAACCGCAGTGCACACTTGTGATCGACAAATCTCTGTAGACTGAGTCCGGGATCATCTATGCTGAGAGATAAGGCCATAATGCCGATAGAATACGGTTTGTTCCCTGAACGTCGACTCGAACGTCATCACACCTGGGTGATTTTAGGGATTAGGAGAGCCTTCAAGGGAACGTCGACTATCGATTTTCTTACTACTGACGAAGGGTTATACTTTTTAATGTGGCATTATGGAGGACGCATAAGAATATAATAGTTTAAACTATGAACAGTTATTATCAACGGTAGAATAATTCTTCATGATTCTGGGATTTTTCGCTATGATTTAACATTTTCTAATATTAATTTATGACTCATATTACCCAATTTTGCAGTTTTTTCTGGGCGCTAGTATGCTTTAAAGTGGACAAGCTGTGATGCTATGTCTGAATATGTCATTAAGTCTATCACTCCTTTTTGGTACCTATTCTTCAGTGTACTTAGGCGGCGATTAATGTTCATCTATTTTTTTGCGGATGGTCTTGTACTTCCACCTGCGGCCCTCTGGTTTCTATTTATTTCATTCGCGTTCTGTATGTCCTTAAAAATTTGGATAACCGCGAATATGTTTGGATGAGCGTGCTGATCTTTTTTCTTCCATTTGCTATCTTTATAAACTATTATAAGTTAGTTCGAGGGCCCTGGGTGCCGAAGTGGTGCCACATAGTTCGTTCACCTTCAACCCATTGCTCCGTAACATAATCGGTGAATTGCTGGGTACGGTCTATAATGTCGGCGTCATCTAAGAATGAAGTGTAAGTAAGATAACCCCTTATAAGACATACACGTTTCCAATTGAATTGTTCATTTAAAACAGTTTGTACGACCGTTTTCTTTAAAAAGATTAAAGACTGTAATTGAAGTTTGCCGAATGTTCATTTGTTGCAAATATTGCAATTAAATACATCCTTTTGAACAAATTTAAAAGCAAACGGAGGCAGAAGGTTTAATGATAACACAGATATCAATGATCAATTAGATACATCGTTTTGATTTACCAATTTATTGATTCAAACAAGACATTTCTTCAGTTTGATTTTTTCCACTTTCATCGATTTTTCTTTTAAGTTCCCCATGGTAGGCCCCCCAATCCCCCCTTGGGATAGGTGTGATAAAAAATCGAGTCGACGTTCAGGGAACACACCTAGAATACAATAGAATATCGCATTAAAAAAACAGCAACATGGAAAATCCCAGGTCCTCTGTACAAGATATCTGAATCTGAATACATACATCAAGAAACAACATTTCTTAAATCAAAATATTTACCTCCTGAGAAATAAAACATTCTAAAAGCATAAACCTTTCTATCTTAAATCGTAAAACAATATGGATTAATTGTAAAATTAAACAGGCTAAAATGTCAACAAAACACCCAACCAAATTAGCTCAAAAATCATCAGAAACTAATGAAAATGGCTAAACACAAGAGTAGCTCAAAAGAGAGATAATTATCATTTTTGTCGAACAAAGGAAATAAAAGACTGAACCAAATTGACAGAAACAGCAGACCAACAAAAACTAAAATGAACAAGAGGACCCCGAGGGTCCTGGATCGCTCACCTGACACTTGTAAAGTGTTGGTTTCAACAATGTTACACATGAGTAATGGACAAGATTTGTCTAAATTTGACAGTGATCTTCTTTTGACCCCAAGTTACTCATAAACTGACTTGGTTTAGATATAACAGGTTGATCATTTTGAAAAAGTTTGATCAAATTGGGCTGAAAATGTAGCTTTCAGAGTGTAAACGGGTGTTTTCTAAGATTTGACTTTGTGAACTACTTTTTGATTCCATTCCACCCATGATCAAAGTTAATCAAGATATTATCAAGGTTAACATTTTAAGCAAGTTTGATCAGCACTCTGGATATCTTAAAAAATTAAGCTGTAGACCTATTCGATATGCATTGTACAAACAGTGTTGCCTTTAGAATGTAAACAATATTTATCAAACTTACGCAAATATTCTAAGAAACTTTGAAGGGTAAGAGAAAGCGAGTTCCAGACAGATTGGGTCGAATTTTTTACCATAATATTGTAAACAATAGTAATTTATGATGTGACATAGTGACCATCTTTCTAAACCCATCCCATGATGCATCTTCCATGATCTAATTCGACCCACATATCATCAAGAAAACATAATATGCCATTTTGAAGCAGAACTGACCTACTGTTTGACTCCACCTAACCATGATCGAAGTTGATCAATATATCATCAAGGTAAACATCCTGACATGTGGCTTCTAATGTGTAAACCAGATTTTCAAAGAGTGGACCTAGTGAACTTTTTTACCCTACCCCACCCATGATCAAATTCGGTCAAGATATCATCAAGGTAATATTTCTCTAGTGACCTACTTTTTGACCCCACACCACACATGATCGAACTCTATTGAAATATCATCAAGGTTATCATTCTAAGCAAGTTTGATCAAGATTGTGTCGAAAATGTGGCTTCTAGAGTGTGAACAAGATTTTCTAAGATTTGACCTAGTGACCTACTTTTTACCCCAGCTCACCCATGATCACACTCGATCGAGATATCGTCATGGTTATCATCCTGAGTAAGTTTGATAAAAAATGGGCCTTAAATGTGGCTCCCAGAGTGTAAACAAGATTTTTCTAAGATTTGACCTAGTGACCTACTTTTTGACCCCGCACTTCCCATGCTCGTACTTGATCAAGATACCATCAAGGTTAACAGTCTGAGCAAGTTTTATCAAGATTGGTCAGAAAATGTGACTTCTAGAGTGTAAACAAGGTTTTTCAAAGATTTGACCTAGTGACCTACTTTTTGACCCCGCACCAACCATGATCAAACTCTATTGAGATATCATCAAGGTTATTATCCTGAGCAAGTTTGATCAAGATTAGGCAGAAAATGTGGCTTCTAGAGTGTAAACAAGATTCGATCGAGATATCATCAAGGTAAACATCCTGAGCAAGTATCAGGAAGAATGGGCCAAAATGTGGCTTCTAGAGTGTAAACAAGATTTTACTACGATTTGACCTAGTGACCTACTTTTTGACCCCACCCCACCCATGATCGAACTCGATCGAGATATCATCAAGGTAAACATCCTGAGCAAGTATCAGGAAGAATGGGCCAAAAATGTGGCTTCTAGAGCTCAGGTGAGCTAAAAATACGTTTCTTTGTGGTATAGAAATGAAACCATTGTATCAAAAGAATAAGTTACTTGTATATTTGTCACAGTGGTTCCTAAAAACTTCTTCATTTGACTGTCTTGCAAATGTAATTGAACAAAGTAGATCTATAAGTACTTAGATAATGAATAAAATCATTCAGCAGTAACGGTTCAATTATAGATCAATACAAAATAATTCCGCCATTAGTGTATCACAGTAATATGAAAAACATCAACAGTTATAAGTACATCGGACACATGACCTTTCTTGAAGAATAATCCCTATCACAATAACGAAAGGAATATATTTAGCAAACAACACTAGTTGATACGCCTAGTTGACTTAATTTATTGCACAATTCATTGATCGCCCGCCAGAAGGCGGCGATCATATTTGTAGAAGCTTTTGGTTAGTGCATATGGGGAAGGGGATGCTATATTAATTTTTGTTATCATTATTTTGAAAATAATTTATAACAAAGGCTTTTCTTTTTTTAGTCGTTGACCTTTTCTCCTTTATTCATTGTTTCAAAAAAATGTTCTCTGTTTGATTTTGTGATCATAAAAGGTTTTAATTTGGAGAAATAGTTTAAAACAAGATCCATTTCAAACAATAACAGGTCCATTTTTCAGCCTGTATCTCTTTTAGTTAGTCGTAAAATCGGTTTTCTTTATCAAAATGATGGTACCGAGTGCCAGTCCAATGTGTAAAGTCGTCTGACGAGGTCCATTAGACTGGCTCTCTGATAAATATTCTAAACCCCTATATTTTATAACATAATAGACGAGATGACAGTCGGACAGGTATAAAACATGGCGCCTACCCCGTTATAGCGCGATTACGGAAGAAAAACACGGCGCCCCCTGTTAACTTTTTTATTTGTGGATATATCTCAACAAACTTGGTACCAAATGAAAGAAGACACTCTGAACTTTCTGGTGGTGTTTAAAAATCTAAAATATGTTCACCAAGTACCGAGAAAATGCATGTCAAATATGGGCAATATTTTTTACAAAAATGTCGCTTAAAAATTGAGATTGAAAAACACGGCGCCCCCTATTAGATTTTTTGTTCTAAATAATATTTTTCTAACTTTGATATATTTTGAAAATGCATAAAATTACCTTTCAAATGATATTAAATATTTGAAATTTGGACGAAAGATGGCTGAGAAATAGCTGTTCAAACATGAGTATTACTCCAGCCATTTCGACTCACAACAGATTCAAGCTCGGAAAACACGGCGCCCCCTACTAACTTTTTTATTAGTTCAATGACTGTACATTATGTGGTATGTTCTTTTAGAAAACACTTTTTCCTTTCATATGATGTTAGTTTTGTTAAAATTGGTTGATTGATAACCGAGATATGGCCTGTTAAAGATGGGCGTTTTTTCCGTACGTCCCGATTTTGCTTGGAAACCGTTTACAGTTACACAAGAAAAACAAGGCTCCCGTATTAACTTAATCATTTGTTGAATTTGTAGAATTTACACAACAAACTTGGTATCAGATGAAAGAACACACATTAAACTCTTTTATGGTATGCAAAGAACTTAAATATATGGACGAAGTACCGGAAAGAATTGATGGCGAATATTGTTAGTGCTTTACC